>JAJOOD010007207.1:0-67101 GCA_029582525.1 Solanum tacnaense | reverse complement strand
ATGCTAGATTTCTTGAAGGGTTGTGTAAACAATATAATAATTATATTGTGTAATATAATTCTGCTGATGGGATTTTAATTCAAAATTAATCAGATGTGTTTGATTTTCTTTCAGAAACTTTATATCATTCTAGAGTTTTGGGAGTGAGAAAGATTAGCACTAAATTGATAGTCCCATAAATCACATTCAGTGACCAGCTTATGTTGTCAATTGCAAAATTTAAGGACCATAAATTGGTCCTTAATGAATACCAGGGGACTATAAATAACTCCTTACAATGCTACAGATCATGAAATAGCGACCAGAAATTTGGTCCCTAAAAGTATTTTAGGGACAAAATTTATTCGGGTCCCTAATAGTATCTAGGGACCAGTTCTCAAATCTCGTCGTTGTTGATTTTTAGCGAAGAAGCCAATAGAGACGGGTGGGACCAGATTTTTCTGGTCTCTATTGAGTTTTTGGGACCAGAAACAGACCTTTAGGGACCATTTTTCCCTTCCTTAATGGCCATTTTTCTTGTAGTGTTTGTATATATACAAGGATACAACATAACTCTCAAATGTATGTAAAAATACAATAAAATGATGTATATAAAAATACAATAACTTATGTGGGAGATTCTCTAACCGACAACCATCACTATGAGCCTAAGTGATGGTACAACGTTTTACCTCACGTTGCCAAGGACCGTCCTATACCTTGCCATCGGTATAGAACCTGAACTACTAAGTGGATCCACTAGTCTATGCTAAAAAACACTAAGGAATCATCTAAAAAGTATGACCTTTTTTCTGCCCATGATGGCTACATGGTTTATGGGGGCTTGAGTTAATATAAACTCCCGTCCCCATATCGGTGCTCAATACTACTCCCAGAAATATACTTAGCTCATATGTTTTTTTTAAAACATCTTCTTCTCTGTTTTGAGATAATTACTCAAACTTAGCTTAAAAGCTCTCTTGGAATCAATGTTCCCCTTTTTGCTTCTTCAAAATTCTTTTGGAAATCTTAGTTTCCTCTCATCTTAAATATGAAAACATTTACTCTTGGGAATACTTAGTTCTCATATATCATTTTAAAGAAAATGAACTTTGCTCTTACTCTTTACACAACTTCAAAACTTAAGTCTTAAAATAAGGTTAAAACGTTTGTAAAAGACTTATGAAAACTTGAAATGAACTTCTCTTACTAGACTCTTGACTTCTCTTGACTTTTATCCTAACTGCTTTTGACTCGACTCTTAACTGATCATTGAATTGAATTATGGATTCAAGGATTAAGATTTGGGTTTGGAAAGATCTCATGTTGTTTAGGAATGATTCTAGATAGTTAAACATGAGAAAAGATCAAAAATCAATATTTGAGGGTGGGTCCGCGACGTGGAGGTATAATTTAATTTTGGTTCTGAAAACGTCTTTTGAGGCAGAACACCTCGTGTCAGCTCCGCGATGCGAAGCAGAATTTTCAAAACTGGGGCTAGGCGCACGACGCGCCACTGATGCCAAATTTCGCCCGATGAAATTTCTTCTTCGTTTTCCAACCCCAATTCGCCCAAACTCGATTCTTTTTCTCAAATCTATTTTAGATACAAATACCCAGCAAATGTACCTAAGAACCTAATTCAAAACGACTCTCTAATACGAAGTAACGATCTCAAAAACTCCTAAATTCATCCCAATTCAAGAACAAGAATCAAATTCAAGAATAAGTAATAAGATCATCAATATTCAAACTCTTTTAGGACGAATTCTGCTGAATGAAACATGTTTGGCGCGTGCGTGAATGAACCCAACGCTATGACGACTCACATACCTTGTAGGGTCAATTCCTTGGCGAATCCGCAACCAAAATCGACCGTTCTTGGCGAATCCTGCTTTTCCTCTTCTCTTTTCTCTTGCGTTCTTTCTCCAAAAGCCCTAACTCTATTTCTCAAAGGTGTAAACTGAACTAACTCAGTTTTGACCCCCATTATTTTGTTAAAAACGGATTTAATTGATTGGGTAAGAAAAGACCAAACTACCCTTCAAAATTCGGATTGGCCAGTTCCTTATTAGAACAACCCAACTTCCAAAGGGCATAACTTACTCATAAAAACTCGGAATAGCGCAAAATTAACGGCGTTGGAAAGATCATTCCAAAATATTTCCAACCATATCTGGAATTACACCTAACTCATCCTGAGCTAGGAGTTATGGTCGTTTGAAGTTGACCAAAAACTCACTTTAATTTACTTAAAATTTTCCAGATTTCCTAAACTTCCTTCTAGTTCTTTCTAGTTGCGAGATGTTACATATACATTGACTCTTCAAATTCATCTTCAGATGCAAACTTTCCCCCACTTTGGAGTTCTTCTATATCTTCATCTTCACGAGGTCCATAGACAGGGGATTGTTGATCTTCTTTTAAAGTCATGCTTAATTCTATGTCATGTGAACGAATTGTCAACTCTTTGAATGTATTGGGCTTTAATCCTTGCAAAATGTAATGAAGACCCCAATTCATGTCTTGGATGCACATTTCAATACTGGAAGTTTCAGTAAGGCGATCTTTGTAGTTGAGACTCAAACTTCTCCAGTGATTGATAAAGTTAACAACTAGCTCATCTTTACCTTAACGAGCCTTTGTAAGTTCAATCATACTAATGGCGTGTCTTGTGCTATAGAAATGATTGAGGAACCCTTTTTTCTCTAACTGCTCTCAACAATCTATAGAGTTTGGTTTGATATTTCTATACCAATCAAAGGAATTTTCTTTGAGATATAGAACAAACTCTTTAATGAGATAATCACCATACGTCCCAGCATCATTGCAAGTGTCGATAAAGTGCGTTATTTGTTGTTTGGGATTTCCTTTGCCATCAAATTGTTGAAGCTTAAGAGGTTGATAGCCCTCACGCATTTTCAAGTTATCAATTCTTTGTGTATGTGGCTTTGCATATATGGGAGAAAATTTGGATGAGGACTCAGATTTTTCTTCGATAGCCTCTATGATAAAGTCTTTTAATTGAACAATGGGAATTAAACCTCCCGAGGATATATGAATCTCTTTGATATTTATTTGCCTTATGCAAGACTCTCCTTCGTCTTGAATTCTAAGAAGCTTCAAAGATTCTTGACTCGATCTTCTTTCGATCATGTTATTCATCTTATTTGTTAGCTTGGAAGGTCTAGCATCTTGTTCGTGAGCACACTTCGTCAAGCCTTCAATTGCTTTAGTCAAGCTTGCTAGTTGTTCTTCTATAGTGCAAGTCAGTTTGATATTCATTGATGCTTGAAAAGTTGAGATGAGAGGTAGAAATTGTCCCACTCGGCGTGCTAGAATTTGTAGACAGTAAAATTCGCATCAAGAAAATAATAATCAAGAACGAAAAATTATGCAACAATCTTATTTATTGATTTAAAGTGCGAGTGTTACAATCTCTATGATTCCTCTGAATTCGTCTTTTCTAATATAATTCAAGGGCTCTTGAGTTTGATCTTGAGTTTATCTTTATCTTGAACTTGAACTTGAACTTGATTTTGATCTTGAACTTGAACTTGAACTTGCACTTTATCTTGATCTTGAACTTGAAATTTATCTTGATCTTGACTTCTAGTTGATTTCATGGGCTTCGAGCTTGATATTGAATCTAGTGGTCTTGATCTTGATCGTTCTTGAACTTGAACTTTATCTCGATCTTGACTTCTAGTTGAATCCTAGGGCTTCAAGATTGATCTTGAATCCAAAGGTCTTGATCTTAATCGTTCTTGAACTTGAACTTTATCTTGATCTTTACTTCTAGTTGAATCTAAGGGCTTCGATATTGATCTTGAATCCGGCGGTCTTGATCTTGATCGTTCTTGAACTTTATCTTGATCTTGACTTCTAGTTGAGTCCAAAGGCTCCGAGCTTGATCTTGAATCCGGTGGTCTTGATCTTGATCGTTCTTTAACTTGAACTTTATCTTGATCTTGACTTCTTGTTGAATCCAAGGGCTTCGAGCTTGATCTTGATCTTGATCGTTCTTGAACTTGAACTTTATCTTGATATTGACTTCTTCAACTCTTACACTTGTAGAGAAATCTGCGGCTTTTGATCCACGGGCTTTCTCTAGCTTTTTGTTAGAAGTCTTGGTTCTCTTTTTTAAATAATGAAAACCCCTATTTATAGTTTTAAAATAGAGAGTTGTGTTTATAAGAGGACTCCCTTCGGCCAATCAGATTTAAGTGACATTGCATATGGGCTTTATGGAGTGGGCTTTAATTAAATTCATATTTATTGAATTTAAATAATTAACCAATTATATTAATCCATAATATTTATTTGGACTAATATATTTATGAATTTAATATAATTTGAATCATTTTATAAATTTATATTTAATAAATTTTAAATGATTGCAATTTTTAGTTGATTATTTTTTACACGTATATTAAAAAATCATAAATAAAAAGATAATTTTATTAATTTTAGTTTTAATTTTTTAAATTTTTTTTACAAATAAATGTGAATACTATTAAAAAGAATTAATTTTAAGAGTAATACTCCTTATGTCCCTAATTACTTGTTCATTTTTGAATTGACACACTTATTTAGAAAACAATGATTGACATATGAAATTTATCATTTTATCTCTATTAATTATGAAGGGGATGAATTAAAATTTAAAATTTTCAAAAAGTTATCCCTTTTTTCAAAATTAATTATTTAAAAATATAATAGATAAAAATATTATTTCTTTCTTATTTTGTCAAGAAAGAAGATAAAGTTGTTGTTACAGAGAAGAAAGAGAAAATTAATGGAGACGGAGTCGTGAAATTAGTAACACAAAATAAGAAGAAAATAAAAAAGAGTGAAGCTGTGTTAGCACATGAAGTTTATATGAAAAGTAAAGCGAAACATGAGGAACGCGGCGATCCTATCTTCCTTACCGGCCGGACCTTGTTGGTTTCTTCACTAATGTTAATGGTGGATTAACCAGAAATGTACACCCGTTTTAACATAATCAAAATTACTTTTTTCTTTTCATTTTTGGAGATGAAGTTTTTTTTTTTTTGATAATACTCATTTACATTCTTGTTTTAATTTTATGACTATTGATCAGGGTGTGTACATAACTCTTGGGTTGTTTCAAATTTTTGACTTATCAAATCAAAATTAATTGTGTTAGTTATTTATATTTACAAATCATATTATTAAATTAATACAATTGGGTTTTTTTAATTTCCAATTAGTTTGTTGTTGTTTGTTTTCTCGATTTTGGGATTATTATTTATTTTTGGTTTGATGTGAAGCATTTTAATTAAAAACAAAGTATGTTTGAATTTTGTGAAATATGACGTTAAAGACATGTGGATACTTTTGGAATTAAAATCCATATTAAATTTGGATAAATTCTTAAATCCAAGAAATATCAAATCCAAATCAAAAAGTAATTATTTATGTCTACAACGTGGATTTATATTAAAGTTTAATTTTATTGGGCTAGTTTGTTGAGTTGATCTTCAAATGACATGACACACCAAATCAAATCAAGGATCAATAATAAGATGATGTCACGTGTCAATGATGTGACACTCCTAATTAAATTGAAAACCAATTAAAGGCCATCAAATGTTCGATATGACATGTCTAGGACAATTAAAACTGACCTTATCACATAAAATTTGTAATAAACTTGATGACTCACATGAGCTGATCAAAATCAAGCAAGAGAATGCATTTGCACTTGTACTGTCTACCCCCTACAACTATAAATAGAAGTGTTACATATCTCTCTGTTTATAGACATTCAGAGAAATGGAGAAAAGGTACCCACAGTTAAAAGATTGTCTGAAAAAGTGAGGAGTGTAGAATTCTCATGTAAAGAATTTAGAGAAATCAATGATTGTATTGATGATTAAAACTGTCAAGTACATGCTCCTTATATAGGAGGAGATTCCTAGGCTAGCTATACTTAGAATTCTACTAGGATACAAATATACAATTTACATGAGTATAGGTTTACTACTACTACAATTATAGTAATGTATCCTAGTCAACTTCAGCTAGTATAACAACATCAACCTAGTCGACATCTAATTAGTATTTAGTAGCCCGGTCCTAAGGTGACTCTAACTCTATTACATTTAACAGTTGTACGCGTTGGTTGTACCTTGTTAGTCAACCTGGTCCATATCATCAACTCCCTTTATCTTCAACACTTCCCCTCAAGCTAGTGAAAGGAAGAATTGTTACTCCTAGCTTGCTTCGAAACTCAACAAAGACTTGTTTTGTCAATGCTTATGTATGAATGTCAGATAGCTAATCCTTGGACCTCACAAACTGAGTAACAAGTTGTCCTCTCACTACTTTATCTCAAACAAAATAGTAGTCCATCTCAACATGTTTGGTTCTAGCATGCATAACTAGATTAACAGTCATGTACAAGACACTTAAGTTATCACAATATAATGTGGGATTTGAATAGAGAAACACCCCAAGATCATGAAGTAGGTATATAACCCATGTCATCTATGCTGCAGTGGAGGCGAGTGCTCTATACTAACCTTCATCACTGATTATGCTACTATATTCTGTTTCTTGGAAGTGCAAGAAATACAATTTTCACCTATGTAGATGCTATAACTTGTAGTTGATCTCCTAGTAGTGGTGCAACCTCCCCAGTGATCAACATCTAAATATCCGTACAACTTACAAGATGACTGTGAAATAATTCTAAGTCCAAAATGTAGAGTACATTTGATGTATCGAAGAATCATTTTTACTCCTTAAAGGTGTTCAATGTTTGGACTTTGCATAAACCGGTTTGCTAGGTTCACAACATGAGTGATATCACGTCTTGTGAGAGTCAAATACTAAAGACTCCCTACTATCATTTTGTATAAGGAGGCATCTACAAGACTTCCCACAATTTCATGTAAACAATGCTTTTAAGCCAAAAGAGTAGCTACAACCCTTGCCAATGTAATCTGTCTTGTCCAGTAACTCAGTAGCATACTTACTCTGACTCAAGTAAATTCCTCCTTCAAAATACTTGACCTCTTCTCCTAAGAAGAGGTGCAAAGGTGTCACGATCCAGACCATCGTGAGTGGCATCCACACTAACCCTCCGGTGGGAGAACCGTTACTACAACCCAAACTAATAACTCAACCAAAATACTAAGGCATTTTTAGATACGGGAGCAGGTTTAAATGTTGATGAAAGGAAATAGAGTTCGCATAAACTCCAAAAGTCTAACAAAACAAATGCAGAAATAACGCCTAGAACCTAAAAGTCAATGTACCAAAACATCTAAAGTTCAACAAGTCTAAACAAGAAGGTTATAACCCCAAACTAAACATAAGATTAGCTAAAGTACTAGTCTAAGTCCAGAATGTAGACATAGACAGAAAAGAGAACTCATGACAGCCCGAAAGAACTAGCTCACCCTTGAATTTGGTTGAACACTGATCTTCTAAGTGAGATCTGTCAATAGCCGCCTGAAGATGTCCTGTACTCAACAAAGAAAGAGCAAGTTCATTATCAGTACACAACCACAATGTACTAGTAGGATCACGTGCCTATCCCACTAAGTGCAACATATATAAGTCATTACAATAGAATAATAACATGCATACACCGAATATATATAGTATCAATATCATTTATGAATAACGTTTAATTTCACAATTCTCAAATATCACAGTTATGTCAAGTCAATGGTCCTCTCATGGAACCTACACCCAAACTGTTAGTGTACCGGTACGTGGTACCCGATACAATGTTTATGCCGAAATGTGGCAACCGATTCCATATTTATGCCGAAACGTGGCAACCGATCCATGTTAGTGTGTCGGAACGCAACACCCGATCCATTCAACAAGCCTCAATCACAATCACAAGTATATTCTCAAATTATACAATCAAGTCATGATTCATGACATTCATCATCCATCTATCCTCATTTACAATTAGTGTGATCAATAATGCAACATTTGCATACATACATGTATTATAATGAAGCTAGAACAAACATACATCACACATCATGAAATCACAACCATCACCTATCTCAAACAAAGATTGATTCCCCTAAGAAACTTGATTCTTCCCTTTCCAGATTATTTCCGGTTGTTCTTGGTCTAAAACAATCATAATAATGCGAGGATCAATAAACAACACCTAATTACCCGGATTATAAAAATAATATCAAACCTAGGTCAAACCCTTGATCCCCATACCCAGATTAGGGCTTTTTCCACCATAAATTCCAGATCAAAACCACCTCCCATCGATAATTACCCACTAGTTTACATTCTACGGATCAAAAAATGGATTCGGAGAGTTAAAACCTTATTTTTAGCCTTATGAATTGTGGAAAAAGGTCAAGAAATCTCCTGGGGTTGTCTCCTAATATTCAAAGTCGAAAAGTGCACAGTAAAACGTTTTTGAGGTTTATTTTCGACTTAAGTCGCGTTTGTCCTATCACAGCGATCCTTACCCCGCTACAGCGTCCCCACCCTGGCGGGAATAATTCCTCCACAGCAGCTTACATGGAAATAGTGAGAAAATTTAAGAATTCCAAACCCCCATTCACAACTCACCTTCATCCCTTGACACTCAGAAAATATCCGTTCACGCTAAGATCAGTTTTGGGAGTTCTACTCACCCGAATTTCATTATGTAAAGTTGTACGGGTTCCTTAACGTCTTAGCTATCTACTCATGTGATCAGAATCATAATTAGATCACCCAATTTTTACCAAGTTTCCCTAGACTTTACTGACTCCGATTTCATCCAAATCTGGACATGATTGGGAAATTCCAAGTTACTATGAAATTGTTTTCCGGCCCAAATTTTTTCCCTGTTGGCTTTTTCTATAACGACGGGAACATGTCATTACTATAGATACCAATTTACCCATCATTTGTCCCCGAGTGATAAACTAGGAGAAAATGGGCTAAAATTAGAGTAGAGTAGTACCTGAATCGACAAACAACTGAGGATGCTTATCTCACATGACCTTCTTGGTTTCCCAAGTAGCTTCCTCAAATTGACGATGCTTCCATTGAACTTTCACTGAGTTAATTTCTTTGGTCCTCAGCTTCCGGACATCACAATCAAGAATGTAAATCGGTTCCTCCTCATACTGAAGATCTTTGTCTAACAAAATTGAGTCCCATTTTATTATGTAATCCGTGTCACCATGATATCTCTTCAACATGGATACATGAAATACGGGATGAATTCCAGATAGATTAGGAGGTAAAGCCAATTTGTATGTCATTAGCCCTACACATTCAAGAACCTGAAAGGGACCAATGTATCGCGGGTTTAGCTTGTCCTTCTTACCAAATCTCATCACCCCTTTCATGGATGATACCTTAAGAAGAACATTCTCACCAGTCTGAAATGTCATGTCTCTTACCTTCTGGTCTGCATACTTCTTCTGTCTACTTTGGGCTGATTAACGTATCAGGACACTTCATCCAATACTTAGTGCCAACAATCGTTAATTATTAATATAACCCAACTAAGTGAGTTGGGGTCTAATCCCACAGGGAGTAGTCTTCCTTCAAATTCAACGATGAGGATATGACAACAGTCTCTTCAATTGGGCACGTGCTACACCTTTTTGGTTTTAGTTTCAAATACCAAATTTTGATTATCACTCCAATTTCACACTTCAATACGAAACGATCAAATAGTAAAGTAGGACTTGGGGAATTGACCAACCAATTGTTGAATTTTACTTTAGTAGGTGAAAATTGATGCTCACAATAGGATAATTTGTCGTGGTTAGGTCGAAACTTATGTGAAGTAACTTTCTGTCGAACAATTACCTCTTCTATGCCAAATTCTCGCGAACTTCAACACTAATCGAAAGATGTCTAGTCCTTTGTACTCATCAACTCCACTCTCTTGAGCTGGACACAAAGGATAGATCCCATGTTTCACTCTCTCGAGCTGAAATCATGATAACCCACCACTAAGGATGCTAAGTTTGCTACTTTGGCTCTGCACCTCTCTCTCGAGCAAGCACACAACACTGAACTTTTCATACTAACCATGCAAGATGGCCTCAAAATGCAGCAACAACTCAGACCTATTTCAAATTAACCCCATTATTCGCAATTCAACGACACCCACTTAGTGAAACTCAACAATTGGCTTCATAGTCAAAACCCTAAGAGAAAGGTTTTAGCCACTCATAGCAAAAATAAGAAAATCAAAATCTGCCATGTTTTCCACAGATGGGTAATTGAAATTCAAAAGTTAGGAATTACTAAAATCCACTCTATTACAAAATCTCAATCCAGAATCTTCCTAAATTTCTTGCAAACTACTATGATAATGTTTTTGCTCTCAATTTTCTATTTCTCTCCTGTCTGAATGCCTTTCTCTCTATAGCCAAAATTAATTTAAACAAGTCTGATGTGTCACTGCTTAAGACCACTCAGTGAGGTAAGTCGAGCTTCGCCGACTGATCGGTGACTCGCCGATTGTTCTTTATCTCACCTTCATTTTTCACTTCTTCTTGGTCTGGCTACTGTAACTTAGGCAATCCAGAAACTCCGCGGTTCACCATTTTTTCCTTCTATGTCGCCTATCAGCACTTTTTTGAATCTTCTTCAGCACTTTTGGTGAACTGGTCGTCCTTCGCCTAATAGATAGGCGACACGCCGAATGGAACTGCTGCTCGCCAAAATTACCCCCCATTTTAGCTCCAGCATTCTGTAACTTTAGGAGGTATCGTGGAAATTTGGCGATTTGCCGAGTGACATCGGCGATCATCAGGTCTTTATTTCTTCATTCCTTTAGCTTGCTTTGTTCCTTTCTGCACATTAGTGTCCATACATTGTTCATAAATCCAAATACCTGAAAATCTGGGATTTTACATCATTCATTAGCACGAAACATGCATTTGAGGACACTAAATCTATTAAAATAAAGCCCTAAATGATTCCAAATTGTTGATGAGATAACTCCCTAACTGAGTCCAAATCGTGGACTCATCATGGGCTACTAAAAGCTTAGCTTGAGTACTCCTCACCTTATATTGAACATCTTTCACTAAATCAACCCCCAAAGGTTTCACATCTCCAGCATCGAACCATCCTATGGGTGATCTACATCCCCTCCCATAAAGTGCCTCAAATGGTGCCATATCAATGTTGGAGTGGTAACTATTACTATAGAAGAATTCACACACAGGTCAGAGCCTATCCCAATGCCCTCCAAAATCAATCACACATGCCCTCAACATGTCTTCTAACACTTGAATAGTCCTCTCTGACTGCCCGTCCATCTGTGGATGGTAAGCTATACTAAAAGTGAGTTGTGTGCCCAATTCATCATGAAACTTCCTCCAAAACTTGGAGGTAAACTACGTACCACGGTCTAAAATGATAGATAGGGGCACCCCATGCAACCACACTATCTCTTTCACATACACCTTAGCCAATTTTTCAACATTATAATCTATTCTTACCGAAATAAAATGGGCTGACTTAGTCAATCTGTCAACCACTACCAAAATAGAATCAAACTTCCCCAAATTCTTCGGAAGACCAACCACGATATCCATGGCAATCTTTTCCCACTTCCATTCCGAAATTGACAGCAAACCTGTAGGCCTTTGATGCTCATATTTTACTTGTTGGCAATTTTGACACTTAGCCACAAACTCTGCTATGTCTTTTTTCATGCCAGGCCACCAATAAACTCGCTTCAAATCTCGATACATCTTGGTCACACCCGGATGAATGGAGTATTGTGAACCATGGGATTTTGTCAACAATTTCTGAATCAAGTCATCAATTCAAGGAACACAAATCCTTCCATTAAAACTAAGAACACCATCCGAATCAAGAGTGGTCTTTTGTGCCTTACCAATCACAGTCATCTTCTTAAGCTCGTTCGAATTTTCATCCTCAAATTGTTTTGCCTTGATTTCCTCAATGAATGTGGCCCTAACATCAATGCTAGCTAACACCCCACCTTTCTCTGAGATGCCTAACTGCATGAACTTAAACTCCAAGGTCTAGATTTTTTTAGCCAAAGGTCTCTTAGTTACACTCAAGCAAGTTAAACTAACCATACTTACTACTTTTCTACTCAAAGCGTCTGCCACTACATTAGCTTTGCCCAGATGGTATTGAATGGTGACCTTATAATCCTTAAGTAACTCCATCCACCTTCTCTGTCTCAAATTCAAATCCTTTTGAGTGAATACATGTTGTAGACTACGATGATCAGTAAATACCTCACACTTGACGCCATAAAGATAATATTACCAGATCTTAAGAGCAAACACTACCGCAGCCAACTCCAAATCATGTGTTGGATAATTCCTCTCCTGTACCTTCATCTGCCACGATGCATAAGCTATGACATTCTTATCTTGCATCAACACCACACCCAAGCCAGAATGTGAAGCATTACAATAAAAATAAAATCTTTACCTTCTACCGGTAGTGCTAGAATAGGTGTTATGGTCATAAGTGCCTTGAAATTTTTAAAGCTCTCCTCACATTTTTCAGTCCATTCAAATGGTAGCTCATTTTTGTCAAATTTGTCAAGTGTGTGGAAATAGAAGTAAATTTCTTCACAAATCGACGATAGTAGCTAGGGAGCCCCACAAAACTCCTAACTTCCGTCACAGAGCTAGGCCGAACCCAATTCTTAACCGCCTCAATCTTTTGGGGATCTACCATTACCCCTTCTTTTGAAAATACATGCCCCAAAAATGCAACCAAAATCATCCAAAATTCACAGTAGAAAATTTTGTATACAACCTTTGTTTTCAAAGAACACCCAGAATAATACGAAGATGGTCGGCATGTTCTTCCTCACTTTTCGAATAGACCAATATGTCATCAATAAATACTATAACAAACGAATCAAGAAATGGCTTGAACACACCATTCATCGAACTCATAAAAGCTGTAGGCGCATTAGTCAACCCAAACGACATAACTAGAAACTCGTAGTGCCCACAACTGGTTCTAATCGTCGTCTTGGACACATCGTGATCATGCCTAATCTTTAACTGATGGTAACCAAACCTTAGATTAATCTTAGAGAAAACTGATGCACCCTGCAATTGGTCAAAAAGATCTGCTATTCGAGGCAATAGGTATTTGTTTCGAATGGGGACCCTATTTAATTGCCAATAATCTATACACATCCTCATACTACCATTCCTTTTCTTAACAAACAATACACGAGCACCCCACGGGGAAGCACTAGGAAGAATTAATCATTTATCAAAAAGTTATTGGATTTGAGCCTTAAGCACTCTTTATTCTACCGGAGCCATGCGATATGGAGGGATAGAAATGGGGCGGGTACCAGTTTCCAAATCAATGCAGAAATCTATATCTCTTTCCAAAGGCATACTAGGCAAATCATTAGGAAACACTTCTCTAAATTTTGACACCACGGGAATAGACTCAATAGATGGAGACTTAGCCTTAACATCTCGAATATGAGCCAAATAAGCCAAACAACCCTGCCCTACCAGCTTTCTAGCCCGAATGGAGGATATGATCTTAGGCTTCTTAGGCTTGTACACCCCTTCCCATTGTAATTTTTCCCTTCCCAAAATTTCTAGAGTCACAGACTTAGTATTACAATTAAGCACATCATAATAGGGGGACAACCAAGTCATGCCTAAGATTATGTCAAAGTCAGTCATATCCAAAATGATTAAATCAGCCCAAGTTTGAAAACTCATAGACAAAATAGGACAAGCACGATCGACATGGGTGACTATGACAGACTCTCCAACTTGGGTAGAAACATGGATGGGGACATCAAGTATATCACAATTCATATCAAACTTTGAGGCAAATTGCATGGATACATAAGAATAAGTAGAACCCGGATCAAATAACACATTAGCCATCCGGTCACAGACAAGAATAGTATTGTGATCACTACGTCAAACGCCTTTGCCTCGTTCTTGCACGGAAAGGTGTAACATTGAGCCCTATCATCATGACGGGTGACTTCCCTACCTGGCTGCACCGTACCTCTGTCTGCATTACCATTTCCTTTACTTCCGCGGCCTTGCTGATTTTCTCCTCGCCCACCTTATGGATGCCCTCGATCATTATTACCATTTCCCGTCGGTACCACTGCTCTAGTCTAATGCTGTGCGGAATCCATAATGCGCTGGTGGGGATAATCTCTCCTCATATGCCCGGGTTCTCCACAGTTATAGCAAGTACGATAAAAAAATGGTCTGCTGCCCATCAAAGGTGTGGTTCCCTAGCTATCATGAATCAAATTCTAAGGTGGAGTTCCGGAGTAATTACTTGTAGAAGCGAGCATAGCGGACTAAATTGGCTGGGCTGCAAGTGTTGGCCTCCTTGAACCTCTAGAGTAAGATCCCTAAAAGTTGCCTGAATTTTTTGGCTTCCTTAGCCAATGCGTTTGCCTGACCGTCTCGCCACACCCCCTCCACTTTATTCACAAAATATGTTACCTCATTGAAGGTTTTTCCTACAGAGGTCATATGAATGGAAACTCAAAATTTAGTCCCTTAACAAATAGTAGGATCCTCTCTTCCTTAGTAGTTACAAATTGCGTAGAATATCTAGACCTTTACCTCATACTCAGCCACAAACATACCACCTTGATCCAAAGCCATGAACTCATCCTTCTTGCGATCTCTCAAAGTCTGAGGTACATACTTCTCTAAGAACAGAGCATGAAACTAGGTCCAAGTGAGTGGGGGTAAAACTGAAGATCTACATTCTACATAAGCTTTCCACCACTACTTAGCCTCACCTTAAAGCTGATAAGTCACAAACTCGACTCCATGTTGATGGACAATTCCCAACCTATAAAGCCTCTCATAGCAATTTAGGATGAATTCATAGGCGTCCTCACTATAAGAACCATGGAACACATGCAGTTTCAATTTCAAGAACTTAGTCAACATCTCATGCTCATTACCAGTCATAACAAGACCCAACAAATGATGAAAGAAAGCATCCTTACCTACATTTCCACCCACCTTGGGGACAGTGGTAGCAATCAGGGGATTGGCGGGAGCTTGAGTTGCTTGAACAGAGGGAAGTACTCCAGGACCAACAAATCCTCGACATAATCTGCTGAGCTAACACTGGGTCTAAAGGACGAATACATGTAGTCTCAGCCTATACCTCATCCTTTTGTCCAACATTCTCCTCATTCTCAACCTCTAAATTCTCCTTTACCTCTTCATGATGCGCAGGAGGAGCCTCATTCCTAGGAGAATTCTCAACTAGTGCTCCATCCCTAGTAGGAACCACCCTTCCTCGGCCTCTACCCCTAGCTCTTCCTCTACCCCTCCCTCGACCGTGACCTGTTGTTGTAGATTCCTCAGCTAGAGCATTGACGGTAACTATGAGCCTGACATCGTTGAACCTACTGTTAACCATTTGCGAACATAAAAGTAAGGAGGTTAGATACTAATTAGAATCGTCAGATACCAATTAGAATCAAGTTATAGCACGAAAGGAGACAAGAAAAAATAGAGAGATTTCCTAAAGTCCTATAGCCTCTCAAAGAAAAGTACAGACGTCTCTGTACCATACCGCAAGACTCTACTAGACTCATTTTGGTACATCAAGATCAACAAACCTATGCTCTGATACCAATTTTGTCTCGACCCATACCATCGTGAGTAGCACCCACACTAACCCATTGGTGGGAGAACCATTACTAAAACCCAAACTAACAACTCAACCAAAATACTAAGGCATTTTAATATACGGAAGCATGTTTAAATACTAAGGAAAAGAAATAAAGTTCCCATAAACTCTAAAAGTCTAACAAAACAAATGTGGAAATAACGCCTAGAACATGAAAGTCAATGTACCAAAACATCTAAAGTTCAACAAGTAGAAACAATAAGGTTATAACCCCAAACTAAACATATACTAACTAAAGTACTAGTCTAAGTCTGGAATGTGGACGAAAAGAGAACTCATGGCAGCCTAAAAGAACTGGCTCACCCTTGAATTCGGTTGATCACTGATGTTCTAAGCGAGGTCTGTCAATAGCCGCCTGAAGATGCCCTGTACTCAACAAAGAAAGAGCAAGTGTTGTATCAGTACACAAGCACAGTGTACTGGTAGGATCACACGACTATCTCGCTAAGTGAAACATATATATATTATTACAACACAATAATAACATACATACACCGAACACAAACAATATCATAATCATTTATGAAAAATGTTTAATTTCACAATTCTCAAATATCACATTTATGTCAAGTCAGTGGTCCTCTCATGTAACCCACACCCAAACTGTTCGTGTACGGGTACGTGGTACCCGATCCAATGTTTATGCCGGAAAGTGGCAACCAATCCCATATTTATGCCTGAACGTGGCAACAGATCCATGTTAGTGTGTCGAAATGCAACACCCAATTTATTCAACAAGCCACAATCACAATCATATGTATATTCACAAATTATACAATCAAGTCATGATTTATGGCATTCATCATCCATCTATCCTCATTTACAATTAGTGTGATAAATAATGCAACATTCACATACATACATGTATTATAATAAAGAAAGAACAAATATACATCACACAACATGAAATCACAACCATCACCTACCTCGAACAAAGCTTGAATCCCCTAAGAAACTTGATTCTTCCCTTTCCGGATTCTTTCCACTTGTTTTGGGTCTACAAACAATCATAATAATGCAAGGATCAATAAACAACACCTAATTACCTGGATTATAAACAATAATATCAAACCTAGGTCAAACCCTTGATCCCCATACCCATATTAGGGATTTTTCCACCATAAATTTCACATCAAAACCCTCCCCCATCGATAATTACACTCTAGTTTACATTCTACGGATCGAAAAACAAATTCGAGGAGTTAAAACCTTACATTTAGCCTTAAGAATGGTGAAAATGATCGAAAACTCATATGGGGTCGTCTCCTAGCTCTCAAAGTTGAAAAGTGCAGAATAAAACATTTTTGGGGTTTATTTTCGACTTAAGTCGCGTCTGTCCCGCCACAACGGTCCTCACCCCGCTACAGCGGCCTCTCCCTGGCGGGAATAATTCCTCCAAAGCGGCGTGCACGAAAATAGTGAGCAAATTGAAGAATTCCAAACCCCATTTAACAACACACCTTCATTCCTTGACACTTAGAAAATACCTGTTCACGCTAAGATCAGTTTCGGGAGTTCTACTAACCCAAATTCAATTCCGTAAAGTCGTACGGGTTCCTTAACGTCTTAGATATATACACATGCTATCATAATCCTAATAAGATCACGCAATTATTACCAGATTTTGGAAATACTTTACTGACTCTGATTTAATCTAAATCAGGACTAGGTTGGGAAATTCAAAGTTACTGCAAAAAAGTTTTTCGACCCAAAATTTTTCCTCGTTGACTTTTATATAATGACGGGAACAAGCCGTTACAATAGGACCAAGATCTTTCATAGAAAACTTCTTACCAAGTTGTAGAACTAAATCTGAGACATGTAATTGATTAATTCCTGTTACAATAATGTCATCAATATATAACAAGAGAAATATGTTGCCTTTGTGAGTTTGCAAAGTAAATAAGGAAGGATCTACCTTACTACAAATGAAACCAAAATGTAGGAGATGCATGCTAAATCTATCAAACTAAGCTCTTGGTGCCGATTTAAGGCAATACAATGCATTTTTTAGTTGACACACATGTTCAGATACTTAGGATTAACAAATCCAAGAGGTTGACTCATGTATACCTCATATTGCAGGAAACCATGGAAGAAAGCATTTTTGACATCTAACGTCCTAACTTTCCACTTAGCGCTGACTGTAATGGTTATAACCACCCTAATAGTTGTGGACTTGACCACAAGGCTAAAAGTCACTTCAAAATCTAATCATTCAAGTTGTAAGAAACCCCTGGCAACAAGTCCGGTTTTGTATCTATTTACTATTCTATCAACCTTCAACTTGGTCTTGAACACCCATTTTGAACCAACCAAGTTTATACTAGCAGATTTAGGCACCAATATCCATGTATTGTTGATATGTAAATCATTGATTTCCTCCTGCATAGCTGCAAGCCAATGAGGTGACTTTAGTTGTATTTGGTTCACTCAATGAAACACCTGATAAGTGATGTTCCTTTGCCTTGTGTCTGGTGATCATGTGATGCCCTTGTGGGGTAGGAGGTATATCAACTAAGACAGCTGATTTCAATGTAGTATCTTCAGATTGCTTGTGCTATGGTATATTCCACTTTGAGAGATCAATTTCTAAACCTATTCCTTTAGGGTTAGTCACATATAACGTGGGATTTGATGGACCACCACTATCTAGACTTGCATGTGTAACCTGTTTCTCAGTATCACTAGTTGATCCTTAACTTGCAACCTGAGTCTCATCAGTACTGTCTGAATCACACTTTCAACCTGTTCCTCATGACCATAATCTAATCCTACATCTGAGGGGTCAATAGTACTATCACCATCAAGAGGCATATGGATTGTTTTAGTAATATTTTAACCAATTGCTTCTGTGCCAGCAACTTGTACTTCCCTTGAATTAGGATCATCATGTGCCTTTAGTTTAGAGAAAAACTCAACAAAAGCGCCAGATGAGGTGAGACATATACCACAATGGTAGTAAAACGAGACAGCCATGGACTTTGTCTTTGAATTGCCAAAGACTGTGACAAATTAGGAAGTCTTCATCTCTAATAGTGATCCACAAGTTTTTATACCTCATATTTGTGATTGGATCTTGGCTACACATTCGTGGTGAAATTCCAACAATAAGTGGTCTATCAGTTCAAGAACAAGCAAATATTTTGAGTTGACAGTAATGAGAAAAAAATCAGACGATTATATCTTTTCATTTATGATTTTATAAAGATCGTAATCCGTGTACAAACTTTCAAAAAAAATATTAAATATGTGTCACTATTTTTCTTGTCTTGATTATTACTTTTTCAGGAACAATGATAAATGTCACACTATTTCATACTAATAATATTTTTTGCATAAAATTTTATGGTGAGGAAAAATATAATTATAATTACAAATAAAATATGATGAAACAAAGATTTTATTGATGAATATTTGTAAGAACTCTATCTATCCCTTTATCCTTTTCTACTATTTTTTCTTTATAATTTGAGAGTTTTTAGTAGATATTTCTTAAAACATAGGATGGTTTGCTACTTACGAGGAAATGACTCTAGATAGGAAGATATAGGGGTTGACAATTAATATCGAACATTAATAGGTTGAGCATTGTCTAGTTCATCTATTTAATATTGATATTATTACTTTCCTACTGTCCTATCCTTTGATTGTAGTATTCCCTGTTGATTTTGTTGTTTCAGTTATTGTATTATTTTATCGTTGCTACTATTCTCTTATTCTTTTTTCAATTGCTTTACACCTCATTGATTCTCTGTTTAGATTATGCTTCACATTTACTTTATCAGATGAATTTGGTCAGTTGCTTATACTTGTATTTCTGGAATTATCGGAGTATTGTGTAGACTTAAACAGGGTTTATATAATACTTTTTACAATATACTCTCTTCTTTCCAATTTATTTAACGCCATTTCCTTTTTAGTCCGTCCCAAGAAGAATGTCACCTTACTATAATTAGATATAATTTACCTTTAAGATTCTCCTTTATCCTTAATGAAATCATTAAGAGTCACAACAAATATCTAATGATTGTTTTAGATCACAAATTTTAAAAGTTCCCATTTTCTCTTAAATATCGTGCTAAGTCAAATGGAGCCACATAAAATAGGATAGATGAAGTATTTGTTTAATTCTTTCCCAATCATCACATGATACCAACTAAGTATGTAGGGTTTGTGCTCTACTAATCTTGCATCATCTTTTATGTAGATCCTAGATCTAGCAAGCCCCGCCGATTTAGTTTGTTTGAGACTTGTCTAGTTTAAAGCTTTGTTTGGCTGTCTATGTTTGGAGCAATAGTCTGGCTCCATCTATCTTATCTACGTGTATTTTATAATCTAGATAGTTTTATAGTATTGAACAATTGCATTCAGTTTAAATGCTCTTGTACAAGTGACACTTGATTAAGGCATTTTTGAAGAGCTACACCTCATACCATATAGAGCTTCAAATGGAGCCATTTGAATACTAGAGTGCGAAGTATTATTATAAGCAAACTCAATCAAAGGAAAATAATTATCCCAATTACCCTTGAAGTCATTCATGCAAACTCTCAACATATCCTCTAAAGTCTAAATAATATGCTTGATTTGGCCATCGGTCTGAGGAAGGAAGGTCATACTAAGCTTAACTTTGGCACTAAACACTTTTTGAAAAGATTTCCAAAACTGAGAAGTATATTGGGTACCTCGGTCCGACATAAAGGATAAGGGCACAACATGTAACTTCACCATCTCTGGGATATATAACTTAGCATAGTCCTTGACTGAGTAAGAAGTCCTTACGGGTATAAAATGTGCTGAATTTATCATTCAATCTATGATGACCCAATTCAAATTATGATGTTGCCGAGTGCGGGGTAATCCTGTAATGAAATCCATATTCAAGTCTTCCCATTTCCAAAGAGGAACACTAACATCTTGAGCCAAACCTCCCATTTTTTATGCTCAACCTTCACTTGTTGGAAATTAGGAGACTTAGTGACAAACTTTGCAATATCCTTCTTTATTCCATTCCACTAATAGACCTCCCGTAATCACAATACATCTTGGTGGGTCCTAAGTAAATAGAATACTCATAAATATGAGATTTCGATAAAATCTATTGCCTCAACTCATCAATATTCGAAACACATAATCGACTTTGGTAATAAATCACACCGTCTCCCCCTTAGGCAAAAGCCTAAATGGATTTTCTGGAAACTGCTCTCTTCAACTCAACCATAGTCGGATCAAGATGTTGCTTAGTCTTTCACATCTAAAATAAGAGATGATTCTGAGCCATTCTGAACAATGTACCCGCATTCTCGAAATCAACCAAGGGAACACTCAATCAAGATAGACTTATGAACATCATGAACTAACTCCTTTTTACCATCTTTAATGTGAGTAACACTATTCATGGACAATCGCCTAAGAGCATCAACGACCATATTTGCTGTTCCAAGATGATAAAGAACACTCATATCAAAATCTTTAACTCAAGCCACATCCTTTGGCGAGGACTTAAATCCTTTTTCTTAACACGTACTGAAAACTCTTATCATTAGTTAACACATCCATAAGGACACTGTACAAATAATGTCTCCAAATCTTAAAAGAAAACACAACTACCACTAACTTCAAATAATCAGTAGGATAGTTCTTTTCGTGGATCTTATGTTGCCTAGAAGAATACATAATTACCTTCTTTTTTTTTTGCATTAGAACACACCCAAGTCCAATTATTGAAGCATCAAAGTATACAACAAACCCATCGGAACCTTTCGGCAATGTCAAAATCATGAGAGGTAAATCAAGTCTTCAACTCTTGAAATCTCCTCTCACATTCTTCCAACCATAGAAGTTTTTCCTTCTTCTAAGTCAAAGTATTCAAAGGAAAATCAATAAAGGAAAAATCTTTCACAAACCTTCTATAATAACCAGCAAAAGCCAAGAAAATCTGAATAACTGAAGGCGAAAGAGGTGTAGGCCAGTTCTCTACTGTATCAGTCTTCTTAGGATCAATGTGAATGCCTCCACTGGAAATAATATGGCCAAGGAAAGCAACATACCTCAACCAAAACTCACATTCTCTAAACTAAGCAGAAAACAGGCACTTTAGGAGCACTGATTTGTAAATATTTGACAAATACAAGATTTTTGGGCCAAGGGATGCCATTGACGCGACCCTTCATGTTCAGAATATGTCCAGTGTCCTCTATAGTGGACATGTTGCCGCTATGCCCCTCTGATATAGCACCTCCATGGTTGCTATAGTGGGAGGAACTAACTTGTAGCGTCCAGTCTGACTCAAACACAAAATGTTCTATAGAAACACTCCTAAGGATAATTTCATGGTTTTCTAAATAAAGGTTGTAGGTTATCGCAAGGCTATAATTGAGGGACCAGACTACCCTAATGAGAGATTCGTCTATGCCGCTATTAAGGAAAGGTTATACAAAATCTGATGAATGGATTTTT
Organism: Solanum tacnaense; assembly: GCA_029582525.1. Lineage (NCBI taxonomy): Eukaryota > Viridiplantae > Streptophyta > Magnoliopsida > Solanales > Solanaceae > Solanum > Solanum tacnaense. The sequence goes on along the minus strand of JAJOOD010007207.1, from coordinate 44,973 downwards.
GTTTGGAGAGGAATTTCAAGATAAGGGGAGTGGCCAACTCGCTAGTGCATTCTACAACTAGATCCAATAGTTTAGTAGGGGTCCTTTGATGGAGGCCCCTCCTTTTTCACACATTAGGTGGGTGACGAAGTTCTATGCTATAATTCCTACTGTAATTTTTGTGGTTCCCCCAATCCCACTATCTGTATTTAGGGAGTGGATGTCCCCGTTGATGCCTAGTCTCTAAGCAAAGCATTGGAGGTGCCAGAGGTCTCTAATGCAGCCTACAAAACCAATTTGAGAAAAATTGGCATGACATGGATATGGAACTCGCTGGTGGAATATATGTACTTGGGGGAGGTATATTGTCCTACTACCGAAGGCCTTACCAGCCACTACTTTTCACCTAATGCTCAGAGGTGGTGAAAATGGTTGGTCGGTGGATCTGTTCATCATGCAATCTCTCTGACATGACTTATACCTGAGCATTAGTGGTGCCTTGCATTATACAGGGAATCTCAGTAAAATTGGGGGGCATATTGTGTCTCAGTGGAAGGATTTCTACCGGGACAACAAGAAGTCCCCTTTCTTCCCAGCCTAATATCTTCGAATTGCAGACGAGCATGTGTACCTATGGATGATATAAATTTCAAGGTGGAGAATGATGGTAAGTTCAAATCCCAACAGAGTGTCGAAGAAGAGAAATAAAGGCGAGGCAGGGAGAAGTCAGGCCGCAACAAGTCTAGAGGATTGTAACGACTCGTAAAATGGTAGGATGACCTAGAACCTAATTGTGAGGGTCAACGTCAAGGTACGTGTTAGACTCCATAGTTGAAGGGCCTTTAATTTTGGTTAAGGGTTGCTAGGGCATGTGCCAAGCCAAGGGAGCAGGGCCTAAACCAAAGGCCAATACTTCCAACCTTGGCCTAGCACTGCTTCATGACCACGACCACCTTCATGGCCAGTGGTCTTGACCACGGACCGTGAATTGGTCCATGAAGATCACTTGGGCAATTGGGAGGCAAGGCATTGAGGCCAAGCTACTGTCCCAAGACCACAACCACTTTCACAGGCAGTGGCCTTGACCACGGACCGTGAAGTGGTTCGTGAAGATGCCTTAGGATCCTAGCGCTTGGCAAGGCAAAAATTAGACATTGCCCAAGAGGACCACGGGCACCTTCATGGGCTGTGGTCCCCTTTCACGGTCCGTAGAAGTGGACTTGGGCCCTGACGGGGCTGCCCAAGTGAGGGGTTTTTAACTATTTTTGTTTTAATATTTTATTATGTGGGGTTGATTTTAAATGGTTTATATCATAAATATAAATAGTTTCAAGTCCTAAAACACTTCATTTACTCCTTTATTCGAAACACCCACATCAAAACCCCAAAGTTCTTCGTCTCTCAATATTTTTCTCTCTTACTCAAGGAAGAAGAGGAAGTGGGAGCTAGGGTTTGGATTCAAAGATTTCTTCATCAAATTTAGTGGGATTCTTCAAGTATAAGGTATGGTGATCCTTCATCTAGGGTCAGTTTTCACCCTATAGTCAATTTCAAAGAAGTTTCAAAGTTTTCAAGTTTCATGAAAAACCTTAAGTTTCACTCAATTTCATGGGTTCTTGCATCAAACGTTTTCAAATGATAACTATGATTATATTGATGTTTAATTGATGATTTAAGATGGTTTTACTCTATGAACCCATGATTTTTCTCAATTCCTAAACTGTGACTTATGAAGTGGGTTTGTTGATTATGAATGAATGTTGATTGATTTATGCCTAGATTGATTTAGATTGTTGACTTCTATCATCATCTATGTATAATTATGGTGAATTGTTGGGGAATTGAGAGTTTAAATGTGATCCTCCTAGAATGATGAATTCTTAATGTAATGCCTTAGATTAGATCACCTAGACAAGAATTGGTTTAGGGTAATGCTTCTAAACATGAATTGACTTCATCATGATATTACGTGCATGTTTGCAGGATTGTGTGTGAACTCATGATTTACTTAGAAGTTGAAAGTCTTATGACTATTGAGTATGTTGTGGTATTTTTGAAAAGGCTATTCTTCCATTACCCCTACACTTGATATTGTATGAATGGTCTAGGATGATTATAGTGTTGTTGATTCTGCCATAGCAAGGACAATTATACAAACACACTCCATGCATAAACATGATCCGATGTATCAATAATGTTAATTGAAAGTATAATTCTCATATGCACCCTTACACATTATTATGCATGAAATGTACATAACCATGTTGATCCTATTGTGTTGATTGAAAGTCCATTCTCATGAGAGCATATGATCGTGGTGTGGTAGTTATTATCGCATACTAATGTTGATTCTAAGGTGAAAGGTAGTTCTCACTTAAATGAATCTATGATCTAATTGGTGAGTTGTATTGAACGAAGGCTAAAGTATGCCTTCACACATGTAGATACAATTCCATACTAATTATGTATAAATGGGGAAATAATGCCTAGTACTGAGTGGATATTGACAATGTGGAAAAGGCCCCTCCACTAATGCAATAGGTTGTGTCATCTATAGTAAACTCATGCAGTGGAAGCTCCTCCACTAATATAATAGGTTGGGTTTATAGTAGCAATCTCCCTATCCCATAACTATGTGCCAAACATAGGACTTAGCTAGTGGATCCACTTAGAAGCTAAATATGATTAGTTCTACCTTCAGCAAGTAAGAACGCCTTCTTTTGGTGTGGGGTTATATGACACCGGATTCCATGTAGCTCACATGGTCTATGTCGGTTATGGCTAATATTCCCTAATAACAATAAGATAATGAATATGATAGGAACTATACTATGACTTCTTAATGGGTTTACTTAGTAGAAGTGGGGGTATGGGACTTCACTTTTATATTGAACAAGGAGACTTATCAGGATGTTGTGGAATGGTTTCCTTACGGTATGATAAGATATGAATAGATGACTTTCCTTATGTTTAGTTCATGTACTTGTATAATTCCTCATTTATGACTATGCATTATGGTAAGCTTGAAGATTATGGAAATGAATATGTGGCTTCAAGGAATGCTTAGTAAGCTTGGTATTATGGGATGTGATACGTCCAAACTTACACTCCAAATAAGAAGTGTAAACGGGCATTGTCAATTTACAGAACTCAACCAGAGTTGAGGTCGATCCCACAGAGAATTTCTTTACAAATAAAGTTTCACTGTCGCGTTTACTCAATTGCGGTTACCATTTCCTAAACAAATAACACGGAAAGTAAGTTGGGTTTGATTGAAATGTATTATACCACCAACATTTGCAGTCAAAACTTAGATAAACAGTTCACAACCTATCTCGTTGTAAATTGATTAAGTTAATTTAAAGAAACCAGGTTTTGTGGTCACCATGACATCGATTATAATGCTCTCCCGTAAATTGAGTGTCTGGTGAATTAATGTTTACAGAACCTTTGCGAGTTGAATTAATCTAACGCTTCTCAACTTAATCAGATAATATTCACTCTAATTCTCTCGAACTTAAAGTGTTATCGATATTGGACTTCGCTTAATTTGATATGGTGTTAAAGATCTCTTCTCTCAAACTCCAACTTTAAGTCCATTTCGTTAACTTAGTTTAGATTTTTCCTAACTGATGCTTTTCTCTCGAACAAACACCAGATACAAGTCTGTCTAAAGAGTGCACTCAACAGACTAAAATGATAATGAAAGCTGTAAACTACAGGTTGTAAACAAAGATTGCCTTTTACTCATTTTACAGAATCGCAACTAGAATGTCGTCATAGATCTCACACACCCAGTCGTGATATTTAGCCGCTCATGTTATCACATAAAGAATCAGTACTGGATAATGAAAACATGTTATGAAATACCTAAAAAAATAATTGGTAAATCAACAACCACTTGATAATATGATAATCGAAATCCAAACTTCAAACTGATAAAAATAATTTGAATCCAAAATCTGAAGCTAAAAGTAATACCCTTTTCTTAGTTGTCTAATGTAAGATCATGAATAATGATTAAGAAATTCAAAAACGACCTAAAGTAATTCAAAATAGAATGTTTACAATGAGTCCTAATCGAATTAGGATTGAGTTGTTGAGCCTTTTCATGGCCACTACCACGACCCGTCTAGGGTTTCACAATTTGTAAAGCCCTCCGTGGTCTTGCCTTGGACTTCTCAAAAGTGGGTCTTCAAGCTTGGTCACTGGAAAATGAACCACGAGAGCTACCATAGTTAGTAGTGAGGACCACGACCCGTGAAGTCGCCCGTAGGGTTCACTTGGGGAAACCCCCTTCTTTCACTTCTTTCTTGCTTTCATATTGGTTCAACTTCATGACAGGTACCACGGTCCGTACTAAGGACTACGGCCCGTATAACCCTCCGTGGTCTTCACTTGGTTATTCTTGTTCTTCATCTTCTCAAGGCCCAGCCACTGCCTCACTTTCATGAGGTCAACCATGAACCGTAATGAAGTTAACGGTCCGTGAAGTTGGCCGTGGACTTCACTTGGCCGGCATCAGTTCTGCTTCTTTTTCTTCTTTTCTATACGACCCAGATTCTGCCTACATATTTAACAAAGCCATCAAATAATCCAAAATTTCACTTAATTCCAGTATTATTTCATAGTTATTAAGCATCAAATGTGCCTCGATTTCACAGCACATCAACACCCTCAACTGAGAACCATTACTTGTCCTCAAGTGATGAGAAAAATAAATACAATCAGCCCTCAATTCATTTCCAGATGTATGATACTACGCAACAACTATTTCAAGTACACTTTGTATCCCAAGCCTCTGAATCTAACATGTAAGGATCAATACATGACATCTCATTACTCACAGTCAATCATGCTTATACCTGCGAATTATCAGCTCACACAATCTACTTTCAAATGCAACCACTGTGTCCTCACATAGTAGGGACTGAATACTACGTTCACGCTCTCAATGATCTTCTAACACTAACAACAAACTACCATAGGCTTGTCCTTGTTTTCTACGCTTTATCTTTCAAACACCCGGAATAGGATCATTGTAGGACTTGATTGGCTTATAACATAGGCTCGAGGCTAGGGAATGGATATTTGGTTTTGTGTGAGACTAATCCCTTGATTTTCCAAAATGTCGTTTTCACATACTCTTTTCTGAGTGATTCCTTCTTTTTCTTATTTTAGCCCGATCCAATAGTTTTTTTTTATGCACTTAGCTCACTGGTCGACCTTTTTTTTTTTGTTTGATCGGGTTGCAATCACCCTCAACTTTGGCTTTTGGCCTGAGTTGTGATATCGTACCTTCGGAGAACCAAGGATATGATATATGTTGGGTAAGAACAAAGACTGTTTTAAGGCTCACATTGGGTTCAAGTGATAATCTTTTCATTTAGTTCTTTTATTTTTGGCTTTTTACTGGTTTAACAAAAATGGCCTACTGATCCTTTTCTATCCGGTTATTCTCAGATTCAAGCAATACTACTTAGGCAAGTTCTAGTTTCTGCTCTTAGTGTTAGACTTCAATCAAAACTTACACACACACTACACTTGATTACATTTTGTTAGTTTCTTGGTTCACCAATTAATTTGTTAGATTAGCCATGTTCAACATATTTCAGTATCTAAGATGTCATCTAAAGATCCTAATAATCAAACTCAGATGCAGGTTTCCAATTTTCATAGATTAGCTATTGCACAACTCAACACATAAAACAATCCAAAACAATAATACACCGAAACAACCTCCATTTTTCTAACAGCTATGGAAGGTTGTTGACCACCCCCTCCCCAAATAAAAAGAACTTTGCCTTCAAAGTCGATACAAAACAATCAAATACACAGGCTATGAGGAGGGGTCATACCTACGTCGCTCTAGACGCCGGTCGTCGGATTAGCATTGGCACCCTTATCAATGGGAGCCCTCGTAGAACTCGGGACATGATCAGTTTGGTCCTCATTAGTCAGCACAGGTGCGCCACTACTAGAAGCTCCAACTAAGGTTGCATCTCGTTGTTGCTATTCAAGGGCTTCCTTCTCCCTAGCTTCCCTCTTTGATGCTCTACGAGCTCTCTTTTCTTGCCTTCTTGCCTCTCTAGCTGAGTTAGTAGGGGTCTCCTCATCAAGTTCTCCATCTTTGTGTTTTCTCTTGTCGGATTTACTCGTGGGGGGTGCTCCCCAAAGATCATCAAGTGTTTGAGTGGAGGGTGCCTAACTTAACATTTGTATCAACGACTCTAGCATGATCGGAATGGGCACCTGTGTTGGCTTTTCAGCCAGCTTAGTAATTTGAGTGCGCATCTCGGCCAACTGGGCTCTAAACTCTTCAGTATCTGCTGAACCGGTAGCCTAGAAGCGATCCTGAACAAGGATCTCCAAACCATCCATTCGATTCTTTAAGACCGATAGCTCCGTCCTCATCTCATTTTTTATCTCCCTTTTCGCAGCTAATACCCTTGTTTCTATCAGCTGGGGGATCCGGAGCACAATCTGGTCTACCAGTGTCCTCGTCTGGTGCTGATCTGCAACCAGTTTCTCAAGAAAAAGCATAGGGATAGTGACAAAGGTACCTGGAATCTAAGAGACTGAAGCTAGAGGTGGTGGTGCCTTTGTGGATGGTTGTGATGACTCTCCCTATTCTGGACCTCTATCTTCATGTGGGATGTCAAGTGGGACATGTGGAACAACAACTAAAGTACCCACAGCGATAGACTTCGTGCCAAAGAGATGGTTCGCGACATCCTTGATTTTAGAAACCTAGGTTAGTTTGAATGCTTCACCCCATCTATCAACTAGGATATTCAAGGAATGTTTGCTCATCTACATAATTTCCCTATCAGACAAGGAAAAGGAAGTTCAACTCTCTCATTTAGCGCCCTGTCTCTCATCTCGATTGCTATTATCTGTCCCACGTTGACCGGGTAACCTACCATAAGACATGCTACCAACGAGGCCAGGGAAGGTGACTAAGTGTTATCATTAACTGTTGGTCACAATTGCGCTCGGACAACAGCCCACCAAACCTTGGCTGGAAAAGACAGCGAAGCTTTAGTGATAAGTATTGGAGTTGTGGTGACCCAAAATGCATTTTTCTCATCTGTGGCAATTGCTTTGCAATCCAGCGTAAAACCTTTTCTCGTGAAGTCTGATCTTCCATTGTAGCATCACTGGTGACCTCAGGATGTTTGCCCTCGAAAAGGCCAACTGAAGTTGGTGCTAAGTATTTCGGGCCGTACAACATTCTGTTAATCGACGCCTGAGAAATATCTATTGATTTGCCCCTAACTATGATTAAGTTGAGTGGACCCCAGGTAATAGCCATGTCTTTCTGTCCATGTTTCGTGGTTTCTGTATCCGCAGCAAAATTCATCAATGTAGCTGCATAAGAGGAATAAAATTCTCTGGTCAGGTAGCTAGAGTATTTGCCAGGTGCATTGTCCATCCAATCGAACTGATGGAGCTGAAATATCAGATAGGTGTCCGAGAATGCTTTGATATCAGCTACCACTACCCTAGTCTCAGGAATGATTGCTCGATTCTTGAAACCCCCAGTTTTGTTCACAATACTATTGTCGAAGAACTCATTAGACCGGTTGATAGTCCATATGGAGCGATAAGAAGCAATCAGCTGTGGTCTCAATGCAAGGTTAGGTTCCTAAGCGTTCACATATATCACCATGGTGTCATCATCGATGATTTCCTCCTCATCCTCTCTATTAACTACTTCCTCTCGTACTCCAGTTTCAGCTTCTGTGGTAGCCACAGGTGGAGAGGTACTTGTGTCGCTCTGAGAACCACTTTCAGATTCAGCACTGCCCCCCTGAGTCATCCGCAGATTGGCTGCCAGCATCAATATCAGATTTACTTCCCGAGTTTTCCCCGTTATCAGAACTACTACCTCCCTCTTCAGCTTGAGGAGGAGAGTTCGGTAGAATAGCTCTTCTAGCCAGTGCTCTAGTAGCCTGAGGCGAGTGATCTTCAGGTGTGACATTAATTTGCACATCAGACCCACTCGCTTCGGAGTCTTCATGAACCTTTGATTACAGAGCGGTGACGGGGGCAAGTTTGTTAGCATTCTTCCTTCTGGGACCCATTGTACCTGAGGAACAAATCACCAATTCAGTACAATCATCAATAAAACAACACAGTAGAGGGTACCTGGACATCCCCAGTGGCATATCATCGTGACGCCTTGCCTTAAGAATATCGTCTACCAATCTATCATTGAGAAGGGCCACAGAACCAACAATGAATAGTAACTACATATAGAAAAAATTTAAAATTGTACAACTAAAGTAGACTGGTCGTGAACCTGTACGAGCCGTGGTATGCACCACGGATCGTGAAAGCACTCATCGGATTGGGACAAAGTCAATGTACAAAATGGACTGTGGAACTATTTACCAAGGGATGTTCACAAACAGCTTCAAGGCCCGTGAACTTTAACTGACGGTTGGTTTGAGTTCAAGTGTGGTCTATAACAAGTTGCACGACCCATGATGTCATCCACGGTCTATACAACCTATCATAGTCTTACATTGGGCAATCGGTCAGTCACCTCTTTCCCAACCTTGAGTTTTAGCACTTAACCTCCATTTTTGTACAAATACAAGATATTCTTATACTTTAAGCCTTACACTACTTCTTATCCAACTGAATTAAATAACCTAAATTTTACCACCTACCAACAAATTTGACCCCCTGTGATCGACTAGCACCAAAGAATAACTAAAATTTCCCAATTCAGTGTACCCACTCCACCTAAGTATTAGTTAGCAATTAATCATCACAAAGGCATGCTGAAGTGAAGAAAATCGAAGTCATTATACATTGGTGTAGACAAGATGTAACGTTGCAAACCATTGAAAATCAACTTACTTGGAAGTGAATAAGACAAAATCTGAAGGCAACACTTTCACAACTGAGCACTTAGGGTTTCGATTCTTGGGTAGATGTAGGATTTATTGATGAATGGTAATCAATTCTTCCCTTAGATAGCCGTTATGGAGAAGAAAAAAGAGAAAGAATCTGACTCTTTGTCCTTTGGAATCGAATAAATATGTTTTAATTTTGAGTTGGATTATGCGCGAATCGGGTCGGGTAATTGGTATTACTGGGTAGTGGATTACGGGCCGTGAAACTGCCCGTGAAGGGCATCACGGTCCGTGACAATGACTTGGCAAAGAAACTTACCTGGTGTAGACGACGGGCCATGAAATTACCCGTGAAGGGAATCACGGTCCGTGAAACTATCTGTGATGTTGACTTGGAACGGAAATTCCTACATGAGGTTTACGAGAGGTTAGACGGCCCGTACATCTCTGACGGACTGTGAACCCTTCCGTGAACCCTATTTTATACAATTGCCAGTAGCTTCCAAACTTAGTCCTGAAGTTGACGGACTGTGCTAGTGCCCGTGAAGAGTACTACGGACCGTGAGACTGACCGTGAAATTCAGTCTGCACCAGGTCCTGCATTTTTCCCCTTATTCTCTCCTGCACACATCAGCACACAATGACTCTATATAAACAAAGAAAAATAAGGCAAAAGGGAACATACCTAATATAATTACATCTTGGGTTGCCTCCCAAGCAGCGCACAATTTAACATCGCGGCACGACACAGGTTACTTGATTACTCAGACTTCATCAAGTTTGCATTCCTCTACAATCTTCACATCCTCAGGAGCACCCCAATATGCCTTGACTCGCTGACCATTAGCTTTGAACCTCTCGCCTTTCTCATTTTCCAGTTCAATAGCACCAGATTGAAAAACCTGTGTGACCTTAAAAGGTCCAGACCATTTAGACCTCAGTTTTCCTGGAAACAGACGCAGTCTGGAGTTGAAGAGTAACACCAAGTCACCAGGAGTAAAGCTCATTTTCTCAATATGCTTGTCATGATATAGCTTCATCCTCTCCTTATACAGTGCAACCCTCTCATAGGCCCTCAGACGGAACTCATCCATCTCATTGATCTGATCTAGCCTCAAGTTTTCGGTTTCGCTCCAATTTACGTTCCGCTTCTTCAACACCCAGAGTGCTCTATGCTCAAGCTCAATTGGCAAATGGCATTCCTTTCCAAGCACTAATTGATATGGAGACATGCCAATAGGTATCTTGAAGCTGGCTGATATGCCCATAGGGCATCATCTAGCTTTCGTGCCCAATCTATCATGTTGGCATTCACTGTCTTTGCCAATATCGCTTTAATTTCCCTGTTGGAGACCTCCACTTGACCACTAGTCTGTGGGTGATAAAGTGTTGCCACCTTGTGCTGTTTTACCCCATACTTGGTCAGAAGTGCACTTAACACTTTGTTGCAAAAATGAGAACCACCATCACTGATAAAGGCTCTAGGTGTTCCAAACCTTGAGAATATGTTCTTTTTCAGGAATGCAGCAACACTCTTTCCATCGTTTTCAGGTAAAGCAACAGCTTCAACCCATTTTGACACATAGTCAACCATAACCAGTATGTATTTCTGCCCATATGAGCTCACAAAGGGTCCCATGAAATCAATACCCCACACATCAAACAATTCCACCCCCAGAATAAGTGTCATGGGTAACTCATGGCACCGAGAGATGGCTCTTTGCCGCTGGCACACATCACAGCTCCTTACTATGTCCATTTCATCTTGATGAATTGTGGGCCAGTAGTACCCACACTGAAGTATCTTGTGGGTTGTTCGAGCACCACCATGATTACCACCAACTGGAGATGAGTGATAGGTCTCCAAAATGTGCAACATTTCGGCTTCCGGAACACATTACCTAATTATATTGTCAGCACACACCTTATACAGATAAGGCTCACCCCAAAAGTACTTGCCAACATCATGCAAGAACTTTTTCTTTTGCTAATATGTCAGCCCTTCAAGCATCAAATCACTAGCTAGAAAATTAACATAGCCAGGAAACTAAGGAATAAGATTAAGAGTAGCAGCTAATACCTGCTCATTCGGAAATATATCATCTATCTCAAGCTCAATTTCTTCTTTCTTTGTAGCATCCAACCTAGAAAGGTGATCAGCTACCTGGTTGTCACAACCTCTCCTGTCTTTCACTTCGAAATCGGACTTTTGGAGCAGCAGCACCCATCGGATCAACCTCGACTTAGCATCTTTCTTTGCCATGAGGTATCTCAAAGCAGCATGGTCTATATGAACTATCACCTTAGTGCCCAACAGATAAGCTTTGAACTTTTTAAAAGCATATACTACAGCCAGTAGTTCCTGCTTAGTGACTGTGTAGTTTCGCTGTTCCCCATTTAGCGACTTACTAGCATGTAAATCGGATGGAACATTTTGTTGTTCTTTTGTCCCAACACAACTCCTAACGCAGTCCTACTAGCATCACACATCACCTTAAATGGCTTCGCCCAGTCAGGGCCAATAATCAGTGGTGCTGAAATCGGCTTCTCTTTTAGGCACTCAAAAGCATTAAGGCATGCCTCATCAAAGACAAATTTCACCTCCTTCTCTAAAAGCTTGCACATGGGTTGTGCAAGTTTGGAAAAGTCCTTGATGATTCGGCTATAGAATCTGGCGTGTCCTAGGAAGCTTCGAACACCCTTCACACAGATTGGCGGAGGTAATTTTTCAATCACCTCAATCTTAGCCTTGTCGACCTCAATTCCTTTCTGTGACACCTTGTGTCCAAGGACTATGCCTTCTTTTACCAGGAAGTGGCATTTCTCCCAGTTTAGCACTAAGTTGGCTTCCTTACATCTCTGTAAAGCCCTGCTAAGATTCAACAAAAAATCATCAAAAGTATCGCCTACTACAGAGAAGTCATCCATAAATACCTCTAGAGTGTCCTCAACCATGTCTGAAAAGATGGACATCATACACCTTTGGAATGTGGCTGGTGCATTACATAGTCCAAATGTCATGCGTTTAAACGGAAAGGTGCCACAAGGACATGTGAAGGTGGTCTTTTCCTGATCTTCAGGTGCAATTGATATGTGGTTGTAGCCAAAGTATCCATCTAAGAAACAGTACCATCATTTACCTGCCAACCTGTCAAGCATTTGGTCCATGAAAGCCACGGGGAAATGATCCCTCAAAGTCCACTTGTTCAGCTTCCTGTAGTCCATGCACACTCGCCATCCAGTGACTGGTCTCTGCAGGACTAATTCATTCTTGGCATTTTCCACCACAGTCATTCCTCCTTTTTTAGGCACACATTGCACTGGACTGACCTAGTGGCTATCAGAGATAGGGTAGACCACCCCAGCATCTAACAATTTGATTATTTCTTTCTTAACCACCTCTTGCATAGGTGGGTTCAACCACCATTGGTGTTCAATACTCAAGCTGCAGTGTTCCTCAAGCTGAATCTTATGCGTGCAAATACTTGGAGGTATCCCAATTATATCAGCAATGGTCCAGCCAATGGCTCTTTTGTATCTTTTTAACACCTAGATCTACTTTTGTACTTGCTCTTTATTCAAATCTGCAGCCAATATCACAGGTAAAGTGTTATTAGTACCTAAGAATACATACCTGAGGTGAGTGGGTAATTGTTTTAGCTCTAACATCGGTGGCTTCTCAATGGATGATTTCGTTGGAGGGCTTGGCCTATTTTTCAAGTACAAATCCAATTTCTTTAGAGCATACGAATGTGCTCCCATACCCTGCAAGGCATTCACGGTCTATACATAGTCAGATCGGAAATCAGCATCAAAGTTCATCAGTACTGCTACTAATGTTTCAACAACCATTCTCTCTTCTATGGGTACCCTCATGTCTTTATGTTACTTCTATTGCAGATACCACATTCATATCATTGGGTTGCTTCATTGACCTGCAAATGTTGAACGTTACCTCATCCTTGTTAAGTGTGAACTTCAGCTCACCTATCTCAACATCTACCAAGGCTCTCCCCTATTGCCAAAAATGGTCTTCCCGAAATAATGGGAACCTCAAAGTCCACCTCACAATCCAAGATCACGAAGTCAGCCCAAGAAATAAAGGTGTCCACCTTCACAAGTATATCATATAGGACTCCCACAAGCAGCTTAACTGACCTATCAGCCATCATCAACCTCTTGTAAATGGCTAATGGCATCAAGTTGATACTAGCTCCTAGGTCACATAAAGCTTTTGCAAAGCTAATTGACCCAATGGTGCACGGGATCGTGAATGCACCCGGGTCTTCCTTCTTCTGCACCAGAGATCTGGTAGCAATGGCGCTGCAATGATGAACATTGTTAGAAAAATCAAAACTTACAACTCTTTTCTTGGTAACCAAGTCTTTCATGAACTTGGCATATCCTGGCATCTGCTCCAGGGCTTCCACCAGTGGTATGTTTACTGAAAGTTGTTTCAGCAAGGTGGTAAGCTTTGTAAACTTTCCATCTTCAGCTTTCTTTTTGAGCCTTTAGGGGAAATGAGGAGGTGGTCTGGAGATCTGCTGTAAAGGCAGGTTTTCCTCGACCTCTTTCTCTTTTCCTCTCGCAGGTTGTGCTTTAGGCTAAGCATCGTCCAAGTCATCTACCTGTACTCATCTCTACTAGCTCGCTCCAAGACCTATTCATACTTGGTACCTGCAGAAATAGGGTCAGAAAGAACTTTACCACTTCTGGTGGCGATGGCCATGCAGTGTCCGTCCTTTTTAGGGTTTTGAATGGTATCACTTGGTAGTGATCCATTCTTTCTCTGATTCAATAAGGCTGAGAGTTTCCCTAAATGCTGCTCTATTTGTTTAATGGAGGTGGTGTTAGAGTCCACCAACTGACTCATGCTCTAGAAATCAACTCTCATTTCTTTTACCACTGCATCGGTTGACTTAACCTTCTGAAGTACCTTAGCCATCATGTCCTCAAGCTTAGACCCACTAGAACTACCTCTGCATCTCTAGTGTACCATGTTCTGTTGTTCTTTGAGACCTCATCCAATAGATGCATGCTCTCCGCAAATGACTTCCTCAGAAATGAGCCTCCACAAACTGCATCAACAACAGGTTTAGTAACATAATTTAGAGACCTATAAAAGGCCTGTTTAAGGTGCCTTTCGGTAAGATCATGCTTGGGGCATTTCTTCAACTTTTGGCTGAACCTCCACCAAGTATCATGCATTGCTTCTCCTAGTAGCTGCTTGTGTGTACTAATCTCATCCTTCATCTGCAACTCTTTTGATTCTGGGAAGAATCGTTCCAGGAAAGCTTCCTTCAACTTATTCCAAGTTCTGATGGAGTCATTTGGCATCTCATTCAACTAGTTAGTCGCCTCTCCTGTAAGAGACAATGGAAATAGCCTCAATCTCATTGTTGTTTGGTTTACCCCAGGAATCTCTTGTGTCTTACAGATAGCCACAAAATTCATCATGTGGTGATTTGCATCATCACCAGCTGCACCCGTAAACATACCTTTAAGGTTCAACAATTGAATCATAGTGTTGGTAATTCCGAACTTAACACCTGGAGGTAGTGCAGGTAACACTATTGCTCCAGTGGCTCCAGCTCCATCCAAATCTGCATCATCTTCATCATACATCATGTGCGCTGGATGCTGAGCTCTACCCCTAGGAGCTATTGGTTGGCGCTGGGGAGGGATCAATCCATCCCCTCCTCAATTCTCATCTACCACCCTAGGTTGGTTGTTACCGCCGTCCTGCTGAACACCTCTTGCAGCAGCTTCAACTTCTAGTCCCAACCTTTGTCTTTGTGCTTCCAGTTCTTGTCCATTCACCATTTTTCGAAGATTCTTTTCGAGTTCTGAGTCGTACGGGATCAATGGAGCTCTTTACTCCTGGTACTTGGCATACACAGTAGCACTCACCTGAAAGAGACACAAACACAAAACAAAACGTAAAATTAGGAAATTTAACTACAAATTGAATAAAAGCTAGTAAAACACCTCTGAATTGAAATTCCCCGGTAGCGGCGCCAAAATTTGATACGCCCAAACTTACACTCACAATAAGAAGTGTAAACGGTCATTGTCAATTTACGAAACTCAACTAAAGTTGAGGTTGATCCCACAAAGAATTTTTTTACAGATAAAATTTTACTATCGCATTTACTCAATTGTCGTTACCATTTCCTAAACAAATAACACGGAAAGTAAATTAGGTTTGATTGAAATGTATTATACCACCAACATTTGCAGTCAAAACTTAGATAAACAGTTCACAGACTATCTCGTTGTAGGTTGATTCTGTTAATTTAAAGAAATCAGGTTTTGTGGTCACCATGACATCGATTATAATGCTCTCCCGTAAATTTAGTGTCAGGTGAATCAATGTTTACATAACCTTTGCGAGTTGAATTAATCTAACGCTTCTCAGCCTAATCAGATAATATTCACTCTAATTCTCTCGAACTTAAAGTGTTATCGATATTGGACTTCGCTTAATTTGATATGGTGTTAAAGATATCTTCTTTCGAACTCCAACTTTAACTCAAATTCGTTAACTTAGTTTAGCTTTTTCCTAACTGATTCTTTTCTCTCGAACGAACACCAAATACATGTCTGTCTAAAGCGTGCACTCAATAGACTAAAATGATAATGAAAGCTGTAAACTACAGGTTGTAAACAAAGATTGGCTTTTACTCATTTACAGAATCACAACTAGAATGTCGTCATAGATCTCACACACCCAGTCGTGATATTTAGCCATTCATGTTTTCACGTAAATAATCAGTACTGGATAATGAAAACATGTTAAGAAATAGTTACAAAAATAATTGGTAAATCAACAACCACTTGATAATCTGATAATCGAAATCCAAACTTCAAACTGATAAAAATAATCTGAATCCGAAATCTGAAGCTAATAGTAATACCCTGTTCTTAGTTGTCAAACGTAAGATCATGAATAATGATTAAAAAATTCAAAAACAACCTAAAGTAATTCAAAATAGAATGTTTAAAATGAGTCCTAATTGAATTAGGACTGAGTTGTCGGGCCTTTTCACGGCCACTACCACAACCCGTCAAGGGCTTCACGGTTCGTGAAGCCCTTCGTGGTCTTGCCTTGGACTTTTCAAAAGTGGGTCTTTAAACTTGGTCAGTGGAAAATGCACCACGAGAGCTACCACGGTCCATAGTGAGGATCATGGCCTGTGAAGTCGCCTGTGAGCTGCACTTGGGGAAACCCACTTCTTTCTTGCTTTCATACTGGTTCAGCTTCACGACAGGTACCATGGTCTATGGTTAGGACTACGTCCCGTATAACCCTCCGTGGTCTTCACTTGGTTATTCTTGTTCTTCATCTTCTCAAGGCCCAACTACTGCCTCACTTTCACGAGGTTAACCGTGGACCATAACGAAGTTAACGGTCCGTGAAGTTAGGCGTGAACTTCACTTGGTCGGCATCAGTTCTGCTTCTTTTTCTTCTTTTCTATACGACTCGAATTCTGCATACACATTTAACAAACCCATCAAATAATCCAAAATTTCACTTAATTCCAGTATTAGTTCATAGTTATGAACCATCAAATGTGCCTCTATTTCGCGGCACATTAGGATGCCAACCATACATTGCACAAGTGTTCTTAGAGGTTGCTAAGTTATTGATATTACTATGTTATGAGTGCATTGTGACTATAGCTTGTCTTCTATGTTTGAGAATGTATATTTGCTTTCCAAATTTAATGTATGAAATTCCTCTAAATGCATGAATTTGTCCTATATGAATCTAATGAAGAAGGCTGGCTTAAATGCTTAAATGTAAAGATGCATGCTATACTTGGATTGTGTTAGGAGTTACTTCCTTGTCATGTCTATTCTATATGAATGTGCCTTGTCTATGGTTACTTCAAAGGAGTACTTAGCATGAGTAGTAGTATGGGATGCTACTTGCACATTGCTCGAGTATGACTTAGAGTTGTCTTAGATGTTGGTCTTAATATGATGATGTGATTCATATAATGTTTATGTCTCTTAAATGCCTTATTGTGTAAAGGTGGAAAGGATGAATGGTAAGTTCACTTTTGGGTGACCTTAAGGTGGTGCCTTAGTGTGGGTGGTGGTATGGGATGCTACCCATACATTGCACAAGGCATAACTTGAGGGTTACTTGAGGTGGATGCTCAAGTTGAAGGTAAAGGGTTATATGTGATTTTGCTCAAAATGTGAATTATATGACTTTGTATGTTGGTTGTGACTTATATTATGCCTCTTGTATCATGTTCATGAAGTTTTAAAAAAATGGCATAAAGCATGATTTTCAAAAAAATGTCCCTTTTAAAGCATGTTTTTGCATGGTCATCATACTTAGTACATTTTTGTGTGCTAACCCATATTTTCTTATTTTTACTACAAGTGTAGGTTCCGGCAAATGATTGCTTTCTCTAGGGAAGCTTGGGATTAGAGTTCTCTCAAGACCTCTTTTGGTATGTCCTCATATGTCAAGGACAAGGATTTTATGTTTCTAGTTTCTATGTTTAAGACTTTGTTAAGATTTTGATTGTAAAGGGCCGTGACCCTATCTTGTTAAAGTTTGTCCAAGATGGCCGTGTGAGACATAGTATTCCGCTGCTTTATAAATCTCTTTTGGTGTTGGATTTATTAAAGAAAAAGTTTTAAATTTCGCACTATTTCTATGTATCTAATGTTATGAATGCTAAGAGGCTTGTATTAGACCCCATCAGGGTCGAGTACACCGTGTTACGACTAGGGGGTGCTCTCGGGTCGTGACAAGGACGATGAGGACTTTTCCGCCTCTACTACCTAGTCTTAACCCTCAATATCTAGCGTTCGTTTTGAGGAGGACATGTCTGCAATCTCTAGGTCCATGAAGGTTGCTCCTGCTAGATCCTTAACCCAACCTACTTCTTCCATGGACATAGCCATGCTCCACAGGGTGCTTGATGTTGAGAGGAGGAGAGGGCCTTCTCATGACCGTCTGCCTGCCCGTATGTGGAAGACCATGAAGGTCATGTTCAACTTAATCTCCTCGAAGGACCTACAAGTGTTTTCCTTTATGGAGCGAGGCTGGGGCAAGAGACTCCGCTCCATGATGGTTATCGGCATAAAGTTAGGACTACCCCTTTAGATAATTTGATGCTTTGTTTCGGGCTTTCCCCATTTGGATAAGACACATTTTTTGCTTTTTATTGTTTTTGATAGAAATAAATGCTGGTTTTTGGGATATTTAAATCCAGTATTCTATGCTAGGATTGTTCTAGAATATATTTTTGTTGTTTTCTGGGTGGATATATATTGAACATGAGATAGAACTAGTTGGAAAGGGAAGGCAAAAGTAGGGTAAAAACAGAGTGTAGTCTCTAATTCTTGTTGCTTGCTACCGCAGTCGGCGCCTGCTATTGTGGCTGCCCGCTATAGAGGTCAGAACAACTATTATGGCTACCCGCTAAATCGCCTGAGCACCACTATGGTGTCTTTAACTATGTCGAGGAAAGTTCTCCCATAGAAGGAGCACTATAGCGGCCCAAATTTTCTATGGCGTCTCTGACAAACCTCAACCCAGAATTTGAAAAATTGAGCAATGCTCCTAATTCCCAATTATATACCAACTCTAAAAACACATAACCATTGAGTTACACAACCCCAAGATTGTTCCTAGACACAAGTATTTTTCTAGACTATACATACACATAATTAGGCACTTACACCACATTCTCGCAAAAATAAATTTTGAATAATGTCGACACACAATTTATATTATCATATACCCACTTTCACACAAGAGTAACCCTCTTTTTCCCAGGTTCTCAACCAATATTAACGATTTTGATACCAGAGTTCCCATACAATCACCATTCATTTTCCTTTCTTACCATTTTTACCAATGGTAAGTCCATGCAATTTTTAACACAACACTCCAACCAATGACACAACAATTTAATAATAATTTATCTCACAATTTCATGGCAATTACACTTCTCACATAGGGAGATATTCAAGCAATGCAATGCAAATAATATCAACCATTAAAATTTATCGCCAAATCGATCAAGTTCATTATTTGCTATACGTGGCATGGATTGCCACTAACCGACCATCCATGCATTCTCGTGATCCTTAAGGCCAAACACCTTGTTGGTTGTGTCCTTTCAGCCATGACAATGAAGTCTAGTTTACCTCATTGAGATACCAATTGGAATCTAGATATACAAATTGAACTCAACTCATACCACATGCGATAGACCGCACGAAAAAAAGTGAAGAAGTGAGACAATTTCCTAGAATGCTTCATAGCCCCACTAAAGATTTAATATGGACATAAACACGTCAATCCATAGAACTCTATTAGACATTTGTACTTATACTTGGAGACCGATAACATGGGCTTTGACAACAAATTGTCATGACCCAATCCATCGAGTCATGCGGACATACACTCTAACCCCTAGATAGGAGAACCCATACCACCCAATTTTAAAATGGGAATTGTAGAAATAAATAAAGCATAAGGAATTTCTTCAATACAATTGAATAATCGTGAAACTAAAAAAAAACATATTTTTAGAACTAATAAATATCCTCCCAAGGAACTGGTCTAATTAGGTAGAAGAGCTACCAAAGAGATACATTAAATAAAAGAAAATACAACATAACATCACTAAGTCCTGCAACCAGACTAGTCAAGTCACATATAGAAAGAGTTGTATCAGTACAAAAAATACGTACTGGTAGGCCTTATCGGTCGACCCACACCCACCACATAATATCATGTGGATAATCAAACAAACATGCAACTTCAATATGAAACTTAGAAACCTGAATCTTCATTTACGACCCTTACCACAAACACTATTACTTGGAACCCTTACGCTCTATCTCAAGTCCTGCCTTCTTCCATTGCCAACTCTACCATTAAACATTCGACCCTTTCTCCCTTATAACCTAACCATTTTATTCCACAGATATTTCCCAAATACAAGACCACTACCAACTCTACTAACCAACCTACTATTCTCACTCAGGTTCTCATGCCAACACCCTAGCCCTTGACCCATCTTAGTAAGCCACACACAAATTCCCTTTACCAATTATGTTAGAAATACTGAACAACCCATAACCAGTCCCAACATTTAGCAAAACACTAAAACCCCCAGTCTTCAGCTTGTCCTAATAACCACAACTTATCAAAAGGGCCCACATATAACTAGAATAACAAGTACAACATAGCCTGGAATCCCAATACTCACCTCAATTGATATGCAAAACTAAAAAAGAGTATACACATGTAACAATAGAATAATAACACTAGCTACTAAATATACCAACCATTATAACATGATGGAGATTACCAATTACAATCCTTGAATTACCAGTGCATGAAACATGTGCCACATGCACACACCTGGACATCTCATGGGACCAACACACAAACTTTTAGTGTACCTCAGCCAACCTGTGTATGTATTCATACTAGGTGTGTTACTCGAGCAAACTGTTACTATTCTTGTACCGATATGATACCTGAGATAACCATCAATCACAAACATAATAGACACTCACAATCACAATGAACAACTCTCTTGAAACCATAAGTAAATAAACATGTGCATTATGTGAGATTACTAAACAAGATCATTTCACATTAACCTTCTATTTTCCCAAAATTCATTCCACAATAACACAATAAAGCAGTTAACATGCGCACATTACATACTATGGAAAACAACAAACCTAAAGTATCCTTCTAGACCATTTCAGATTATCATCATTAACCTACAATCACCTTCCCAGGAGAACACCTCACAACCTTATTAGAAAAACTACAATTCACTAAAATCATCATCAACCTAACCACCAACAGGCACATATTCAGTTGTCTAGAATACGTAACCAAATGCCTATGCATGAAATATTTGACAAAGCAGAAGATATAATGTAAGTAAAAATGGATCTAACTACTTAGTTAAAGAAACCCTAGCCTACATGGGCATTAAAAAATTGCTAGAGGACCTTGACTATTATATTTTGGCTCTATTAGAGCAAACAATGATGAACAAGGACTAGAACTCCTTGGATTTTCACCTCCCTTGCACTGAAATCTTTCCCCTCCATTACACCAATTTCATGGGTGTCGTCAGAGGGTTTTGGGATCAGTCATCTTCTATATTCTCCCTTGAAAAGTAAGAGGAAAAAAAAAGACCATGTATTAACTAGGGTTTGATTCTCGTTAGCCTGCTATAGCGACCATGCAGGTATTATAGCAGTGGCGCCATATCGGGAGGGTTCCCTCTATGGCGGGCTAATGTCAGCCAGGTCAATTTTTTAAACAAAGCCAATTTTTTGTGTGCTCAAATTTTTAAATTTGGCACCGTATGATGTAATTCCTATAAGGGAATCACACTAAAATGTGAAAATCAGAGATGGAAAGTAACGATAAATAGATAGACACAAAAAGAGGAAACAAACAGCAACCAAAGGGTATATTAAACCCAATGACCTCAATCCGTTAATCTACAATAAGCACCTAGCTCTTACGAAGACCTCAAGGGAATCGATATCCCAAGAAACCAACGTTTCTAACAAAAGGCAACAAAAGCATAACCAATCTCTCAACACTCAAACATGAGTTTTCAGTTTTCAACATTCAAAATAATCTAAGTCTAAAATGAACCCAAACTAGCTATTTATAGTTTTAGGATAAAAGGGCCGAAAAGTGACCCAAAGTGACAAAGGGCGAGCCAAGTTGGGATCGCCTAGTGGCTTGGGTGATGCGCTGACCTGGTCAGCGAGTTTCTCTGCGTGGCCTTCACCCTAGCCACGTTCTAGTATATTAGGCGAGCTGGGGCCATCGCCTAAGCCTTTAGGAGATGCTCCAAGTGGCTCCTGCTCGCCAAAAATGCCTTCCCATGCAATCTTCAAGGTATGAAATCCCTTGCTTGTCATCAATACCATCTCGAGTACCTTCATCTTCATGAATAACCCTTTTATCCTCTGAAGGTCTTAAGCTTGGCTTCTAGTAAATGGCCTTGATGTAATCCGGATTGCATCATTCTCTTCTTCTTGAAAAGAATTTCTCCTCAAATTCGATGGATCATCATCATCAACAGTTGCGAAAGGTGATAGATCGCACACATTGAAAGTGTTGTGCACTTGATACTCCGAAGGAAGGGTAACCTTGTAGGCGTTGTCGTTTAGCCTCTCAAGTAATGGAAATGGTCCATCACCTCTCAGCATTAGCTTCGTCTTGCAATGGGTAGGGATTCTCTCCTTGCGAAAGTGTACCTACACCCAGTCAGCCGATTCAAACACAATCCTCTTACGACCCTTGTTAGCCCTTTTGGATACTTCTTGGTTCTTCTTCTCTAAGTGCAGCCACACCTTCATGGCTTCAGCTCGCTTACTCTCATCTTGGCTTAACATAACATTTTGAGAAAGAGTAGTGAGATCTAAAGGGGTTAGGGGGTTAAAACCATAAACC
Organism: Solanum tacnaense; assembly: GCA_029582525.1. NCBI lineage: Eukaryota > Viridiplantae > Streptophyta > Magnoliopsida > Solanales > Solanaceae > Solanum > Solanum tacnaense. The sequence continues at coordinate 22,647 of JAJOOD010007207.1, read as the reverse complement.
ACTTCAAATGGAGTCATGTCAATAGTTCTATGAATAACTCAATTATAAGCAAATTCAACTAAAGGCAAATGTTCCTCCCACGATGCCAACTTTTCATGAATGACGGCACGAAACATAGAACCGAAGGTCCTATTCACAACTTTAGTTTGTCCATCAGTTTGTGCGTTACAAGAGGTTGAGAACAACAACTTAGAACCAAGTCTACCCCACAGTTCCTTCAAAAAGTGACTAAGGAATTTTTGATCCCTATCACTTACAGTGGTTTGAGGAATTCCATGCAATTTAACAACATGCTCAACAAACAAATATGCTACATTGGAAGCATCATCACATTTTGACATGGAATGAAATGAGCCATCTTTGAAAATCGATCAACAACAACAAAAATGCAATCTCTACCTCATTTGGTCCTTGGTAAACCCAAAACGAAGTCCATTGAAATATCAAGCCAAGGTCTTTGAGGGGTGTGGAGTGGAGTGTATAAACTATGGGGAAGGAGGCGTGACTTAGCACGTCGACATTCAACACATTGACCACAAATTCGAACAACATCCTTATGCATTTTAGGCAAATATAATTGTTCCTCAAGAATTTCCCTAGTTTTGTCAATACCAAAATGACCCATCAAACCCCCATCGTGTGCCTCCCTCACAAATAGTTCTCTCCAAGAGCTCATAGGCACACAAAGTCTCTTGCCTTTGAAAAAGAAACCATCAAACATGGAATAGAGAGTAGACGAACTATCCCTCATCAACCTTTCCCTCTCCCATTTCTCACAATCTTTGAAGATTGAGCAAACACGGGGTCCTTGGGATACAATGCCTTCAAGAATTCAAATACAATCAATTTAGAAGACAAATTATTGATCAACACATGTTTTCTAGACAAGGCATCGGCCACCACATTTTCCTTTCCCTTTTTATATTGGATTACATAAGGGAAAGTTTCAAAGAATTCAATCCATTTGGCGTGCCTCTTGTTCAACTTTCCTTGGGCCCGAATATGTTTTAGGGACTCATTCTTTGGGCCACAAGTAGCGTTGCCAATTACCCAAAGCCCTAATCAAGCAAGATCATAAGTGGAATAATTCAATGTAGCACCTTTAAGATTTTCACTAAAATAAGCAATGGGCTTTTGTTCTTGCATTAAGACGACTCCAATGCCTACTTTAATAGCATCACACTCCACTTCAAACATTTTATCAAAATCAGGTAATTGCAACAAAGGAGCGGGACTAAGCATGGATTTTAAAGCCTTGAAAGCTTTGGCTTGTTCCTCTCCCCACTTGAAAGGTTTATCCTTTAGGATTACCTCTGTCAAGGGGGCTGCTATGGTACTAAAACCTTCGACAAATTGCCTATAAAAACTAGCCAACCCATGAAAGCTTCTAACATTGCTTCTGCATTTCAGAATTGGCCAATTCTTAATAGCATCAATTTTAGACTCATCAACTTCAACCCCTCTTGAACTCACAACAAAACCCAAGAAGACAACTTCATCAACATAAAATGAACACTTACCAAGAGTAGCATAAAGTTGTTCCTTCTTAAGCACATCAAACACGCATCTCAAATGCTCAACATGATCATGCATGTTCTTGATATAAATCAAGACATCATCAAAATAGACAACCACTAATTTCCCAATAAAGGGTTTCATCACATGATTCATGAGATGCATAAAGGTACTAGGGGCATTAGTGAGACCAAAGGGCATCAACAACCATTCATATAGACAAAACTTGGTCTTGAATGTAGTTTTCCATTCATCACCAGGGTTCATCCGAATTTGATGATAACCACTACTAAGATCAATCTTTGAAAACACACAAGATCCATTCAATTCATCAAGCATATCATCTAACCTAGGAATGGGATGACGATACTTTACCATAATTGTTTTAATGGCTCGGCAATCAACACACATGCGCCATCTTCCATCTTTCTTTGGAACCAATAGAATCGGCACGACACATGGACTCATGCTCTCCTTCATATAACCTTTATTGAGGAGTTCTTCAACTTGCCTTGGTAGCTCCTTGGTGTCCTCCGGATTGCTTTGATAAGCCGGTTTGTTTGGCAATTGTGATCCCGGCACGAAATCAATTTGGTGCTCAATTCCCCAAAGAGGGGGCAATCCACTTGGAAGCTCCTTAGGGAAAACATCCTCATAGTCCCGCAACAGAAATGAAATAGAATTGGGAAGAGAAGAATGAGATTGGTTAGTTTGTAGCACATGATCCCTATGTGTGATAAGGATCAAAGAACTTTCGAACTCAATTTCCTCTCTTATCTCTTTGAAATTAGCCAACAATATTTGGGCCTTTCCTTTCAACTTCTTCCTCTCCTCCTCTTCCTTGCCCTAGGCCTCTATATGTTCCTCCTCACTCCTCTCCCTCAACTCACTCATTCCTTGATATGCTTTGTTGACTTGAGAGGGTGACATAGGATGAATATCATATTTATGATCATTCAACATAAGTGAGTACTTGTTGGTCCTCCCATCATGTTTGGTTGAACGATAATATTGCCAAGGTCTCTTGAGTAGCACATGACAAGCTTGCATTTGGACCACATCACATAGAACCTCATCTTAATAATTCCCAATCTTGAGCTAGATCAACAGTTGTCGATGCACCCTAAATTCTCCACACTCACTCAACCATTGAAGCTTGTAAGGTGTTGTGGCATGCTTTGTGGTAGGAAGTTTCAAGAATTCCATTAAAGCGGTGCTAGCAACATTTGCACAACTCCCACTATCAATGAGTAAGGAACACACTATATCTTTGATGAAGCATTTGGAGTGAAATAGATTCTCTCTTTGGCTCGGATCATCCATGGATTTACTAATCATTGCTCGCCTCACCACATATAGAGGAACGACATTATATTCTTCTTTGACAAAAAGGTGTGGTTCCTCATCTTCCCCATCTTCAAACTCATGCTCTTCTTAAGGATCTTCTTCACAATCCCCTGCTGACTCTTCCTCTACACTAAGATATATTTCCACTCCTTGAAGTAGGGCATTTAATCGATTGGGACACTCACGCATCATATGACCCTATCCCCTACATTTGTGACATTGAATACCTTTAGGCAATTTGGTTGGGTCATTGCTACCCTTTTCTCTTGGCGGGTACTTTGGAGTGCTTCCTTCGAAGGGCTTCTTCTTATAAGTCTTCTTGACATCCGAACATTTGTTCCAACCCAACGATGTTTGAGCTCCCCCTTTGTTCATGCTCCAATAATTGGAAGATTAATTCTTATACTTAGACTCTTTCTCCTCCTTGAATTCCATCTTTATCTCATGGGCTGCCTCAAAGACATCATTCAAAGTAGCAAACCTATGAATGGTCATCTTCAAAAAATATCTTTGTTTAACCCTACCTTGAAGCGAATCACGACATGATCTTCAATCTCTCGATATTCTAGATTCATGACTATGCTTTGGAACTCATCATAATAAGCGTCAACACTTCTACTTCTTTGCCTCAAGTTGTACTATTTGGCAAGTAACCCTTGGCGGTATCTCTCCGGCACATACTTGGCTCTCTTCAATCTATTCAATTCGGGCCATGGTGGAGGATAACCTTCTTGAACGACCGAGTTATACCTCTTCATGTATTCCCACCATGTGACATCATACCCTTCAAATTGAGCGATAGCATAAGAACTACTTTTGACCTCCGTCAAGTCATTGACATTGAAAAGCCGGACACATTGTGACTCCTATTCTAGATTAGCATTGGGATTGCATTCCCCTTTGAATGATGGAAGAGTCATTTTGATAGAGTTGATGCCAACATCTCGGCCTCCATGGCCTCCTTGGTCTTTGTGATAGTGACCCCTTTGATGCCCTCTTTGATAGCGATTACCATGTCCTTCTCTAGATTCTTGACCAACTTCTTGATTGACATTGACTTCCCATTGTTCTCCACCTTGAGGGTGGTTTCCATGTTGTCTCCTATCATATGGCATTGGAACCAATCTACCTTTTCGTCCTTCTTGCAACACTTGACCTCTTGGTCGATTCCTTGGTGACTCATTCCATGGCGCCTCTTCACTTTCACCTTCATAACCTAATTGGTCCCCATCATTCCTCCCCTCATTCATGGGATTTGGTTGTGGTTGCGGTCTTTGGTTGGGTAGAATTTGGTTAAGTGGCGTTTGGTAAGGATTGTTTTGATTTGGTGGAGCTTCTTGACTAAGCGGGAAATGGAACGGTTGATTGGTACTTTGGCTATTTGAACCCAATTGATTGAAGTTTGGGTGCAAGGCTTGGTGGAGGGTTCCGGGTGTGAGAGTAGGAAAATTAGTGTGATCGTGCCCACTTGTAGAAGCACGAAAAGTAGTTTGTGGTGTAGAGTCATTGGAGTTGACTCGACCTTCCACATTGGCCAGCCTACCATCTATCCTTGATATATAACTTCTCACATTGTTCAATGCTTCCAATAAAGTTTCCAAGGTAATACCTCCCGTCGGTGTTGGAGTTTCAGTGCCTGTTTCCATTGTACCTAGCAATAAGACAACTCACAAAAACAACAAACAATGTTAGCGTTAGTAAAAGAACTCACAAGTACTCGTGTTTACAAAGCTTTGATTGCCTCTCAATTGGTGCGGCTAATGTTCACAGTTGTTTGTACTCAGTTGATCATAAGGTACCAATTTCTACTCTTGGTCAGAATGGATTCTTGTTTGAAGAAGAATAGACGACTCGATTAAAAACAAACGGACTTGAATAAAGAATTAACTACGAAGTAAAACGAATAAAAGCACGAAATGAAAAGGCACTAACAAAGAAGTGAATTCAAGAATCCATAGTCAACAAGTAGAGTAATTACGAGTAGAAAATCGATTTAGGATTCTTGAGAACGTTTGAGGAGAAAAAGAAAGAAACTAAGAATTAGAACCTGAGAAAAGGAGTGTAACTTGAGTTTCCGATCGCCAAATGACCTATTTTCTTCACCAAAAGTGAAGTTCAGCTCGCCAACTTGAAGATGGACTCGCCAAACTCAACAATATGTCAAGGCAAATCGGTGATATGGGTGGAAGTTTGGCAATGCGCCGATTGGGTTTGGCGAGCAAGGCTTATCTCGTCGAAATTTCCAGTAGCTCCCTTGAATTGGCAGCCATTTCGGCGACCAACCTTCCCAAAGGGCGAGTCGCCGAGTGGGTTAGGCGATCCCCACTTTAGCTCGCCTAATAGACCACTGTAGCTTCTTCAAAGTTCCAAAATTTGAACTTCTGTGGTCCCCCCCCCTCCCCCGCACTTGTCCTTTAGTACTTACCCCTTTTGGTAAATTCCCCTTTTACAAACACCTTTACTCTTTGTGTTTCTTCTTTTTTAGAATCCAACTCTTCCTTTTTCAAATATTTCCTTCTTGAAGATTTGAATGTTCTTCAAAAACTTCAAGAACACTATAAAGACCCAAAATAAAACCCTTTAGATTTTTAGCTCGGAATTTCACGAAATTCGAGATACAAGCTCTTCTTCAAGTTTTTTCAACCTTCAATGGTGGTTTCTTCAATAGTGAACCAAACCCTTTCAAATCTCAACCCTAGACTCGAAATAGGTTAGGGAACACTAATCTAACCTTGAAAACTTCAAAGAAGACTCAAATCTACAAGACCCTTTTCAGAAATTTCTCAAAAACGTTTTGAACACTTTTTTTTATAACAAACCCAAGACTAGAATTGTAGGAACGAATCTAATCCAAGCTCTGATACCAAATGATGTAATTCCTATAAGGGAATGACACTAAAATGTGGAAATCAAAGACGAAAAGTAAAGATAAATAGATAGACACAAACAGAGGAAACAAAAAGCAACCAAAGGGTAGATTAAACGCAATGACCTCAATCCGTTAATCCTACAATAAGTACCTAACTCTTACGAAGACATCAAGGGAATCGATATTCCAAGCAACCAACATTTCTAACAAAAGGCAACAAAAGCTTAACCAAGCTCTCAACACTCAAACATGAGTTTTCAATTTTCAACATTCAAAATAATCTAAGTGTAAAATGAACCCAAATTAGCTATTTATAGTTTTAGGATAAAAGGGCCCAAAAGTGACCCGAATTGACAAAGGGTTAGCCAAGTCGGGTTCGCCTAGTGGCTTGGGCGATGCGCCGACCTGGTCGGAAAGTTTCTCTGCGTGCCCTTCAACCTAGCCACGTTCTGGAATATTAGGCGAGTTGGGGCCATCGCCTAAGCCCTTGGGCGATGCGCCAAGTGGCTCCTGCTCGCCAAAAGTGCCTTCCTATGCAATCTTCAAGGTATGAAATCCCTTGCTTGTCATCAATACCATCTCAACTACCGCCATATTCATGAATAACCCTTGCATCCTTTGAAGGTCTTGAGCTTGGGTTCTAGTAAATGGCCTTGATGTAATCCGTATTGCATCACCGTATTTCCAGAATTTTGGGTCTACACACGACATGGCTTTGAGTAACGACGGATTGGATTATGAGAATTTTTTTATAAAAGTTTTCTAAAATATATTTACACTAGTGGAGGTGCATGTTATACACACAAACCACTTCTCCTGGTCGAAAGTTCCATGTCAGTACAAAAAGTGCCTGAATATATAAAAATGAGTTCGGGGTGGGGAGGGGGGGGGGGTTATACAACCCATGTTAAGTTAGGTTGTGACGCTAGGATTTGGATCTTAGTTTTGGGGGCGGGGAGGGGGGTGGTGGTAAAGACCTTAATATTTGTTAATAAATCTCACTACCTTAATAACACAGTCCGCTGTAATTGGGAAAAGGGGATACAACAACTAACCATAATCATCTGATAAGTAAATAGAAGAGCGCTAGTTAAGGAAAATAGGACCGGTGATTCTACTAATATTATCACGATCTGAGTCTACAACCTAGGTGTGATCAACAATCAAGATCACAAATGAGCCGAAGCGGACCGTTGGTTTTGGCATGCTGCAAAAGAATAATTTTGGCATTTATGCAATGCGAGTGGAAGCTGAAACTCAGCTAACTAAAATATATACTTACTATAAGTCTGAATAAATAATCAAATGATTCTTGAGTATGAATAAAAATAATTTATTAATAAAGCCTCTAGTGTCATGACATGGCCCCGAGCTACCATTAAAAAATAACATAACTAACGATAAGCCTAGATATTAGTTAATCAATGAAGTCCCCAAATGAGGAGGACTCACCAACTGCTGACTGGAAAGCAGCAACTTGTCAAGTCACGGGTCTGAGAACGAACACTTGAACCTACATCATGGAAGGATGTTACGATATCTCTGCCTTTGATCATTTCACCTTGAATGATGATCAAGCTAAGGTAACAAAAATAAGCTAACTTTTTATTAATTTAATATTTCTTTCAACGTCATGAGTTTTTAGAGGATTAAGAAAGGCACAAATATAACAGAAAAACTAAAATACTCAAACATGAACTATAGAGGTTGAATCTAAAACAAGACAAGGATAATTACCTCCGGCTTCATCATCTTGATGAACTAAAAACTCTGGGTATCTGTCCTTCATATCCTCTTTGGCTTCCTACAAAGCCTCTTCAACAAAGTAATTTCTCCCTAAAACCTTTAATGATGCTACCTCTTTGGTTCTTAAATTGTGAACATGCCGATCTAAAATTTGCACTAGTACCTCCTCAAAGGATAAGCTATATTTTACCCTAATAGCCTCTAGAGGGACAATGAGAGATGGATCACCAACACACTTTTTTAACAAGGAGACATGGAACACGAGATGAGCTATTGCAAACTCCATTGGAAACTCTAGTTTGTAAGCTACCTTCCCAATGCTGCTTAGAATACGGTATGGGGCAATGTACCGGGAACTAAGCTTTCCATTTTACCGATACACATCACCCCATTCATGGGCAATACTTTCTGAAAGCCCAATCTTCAATCTAAAACTCTGAGTCTCGTTGCCTCACATCAAAATAAGATTTTTGCTGGCTTTGAGAAGTTTTCAACTGCTCTCTAATCAAAGTGACTTTCTCCATGGCTTTGTTGACTAGGCCTTTTCCTCTCAAAGTGGCCTGACCTACCTCGAACAAACCAATTAGAGACCTACACCTCCTCCCATATAGTGCTTTGAACAGGAGAATTTGAATGCTAGAATTATAATTATTATTATAAGAAAATTTTATAAGGGTAGATGATCATCCCAATTACCTATGAAGACAGCCGTGAATGCTCACAACATAACCTCTACAATCAGAATGGTGTGCTCAGGTGGCCCATCAGCCTATAGATGAAAAGTATATTGAGAACTATACAGGTCCCGAAATCCTTCAAGAAGGACTTTTAGAATTAAGAAGTGAACTGAATACCCCTACCAGAAAAGATAGAAAAAGGTACCCCATGAAGCTTTAGTATCTCGTGAATATACAATCTGGCATAATCTTCTATTGAGTGTTTTGTCATAACCAACAAGAAATGGCCAACAAACTTAGTCATCCAGTTTATAATTACCAAAATTGAATCATGATGTCGGCACGTATGAGGTAGGATTGTGATGAAATCCACGTTAATCATCTCCCAATTTCACACAGGAATGTTGATATCTTGAGCCTTTCCACCAAGGCTCTAATGTTCAACTTTCACTTGTTCATAATTAGGAAACTTTGCCATAAAATAAACACTCTTTGTTCATAACATTCCACCAGCAAATTTCTCTTAAATCGCGTTACATTTTCGTGGAACCTAGGTGAATAAAATGCATGGAAATATGAGTCTTTTTCAAGATTTGGTCTTTCAATCCATCTACATTTGGAACACATAACCTTTTTCAATATCGAAGAGTAACATCTCGCAAATTGAAATAACTAGGAAGAAGATAATAATTGGAAATAGTCATTTTTGGAAAGAATGAAAATCTGGAAATTTTGTTAAGTTAGAATAAATTGAGTTTTGGTAAACTTCAAACAGCCATAACTCCTAGCTCCGGATAATTTAGGTGTCTTTTCAGATATGGTTGGAAATCTCTTGGAATTATCTTTCCAACGCCGCCGAGTTTGCGCAATTCTGAGTTTGTATGAGTAAGTTATGCCCTTTGGAAATTGGGCTGTTGGATTAAGGAAAGTCTAATACGAATTTTGGAAGGGTAATTTAGTCTTTTCCTTACCTAATTATTCTAATTCATTTTTAGGAATTTAATTGGGGTAAATTCAGATTTTAGTCAGTTTTAGAAAAGTCAATTTCACGCTAGGGCTTGGAGAAGAGGAGAAAAAGAAAAAAGTTCAAGATTCGTCGATTTCGTCAAAGATAGCTTGTGGATTTCGTCTGAGGTGATCCCTAAAAGGTATGTGAGATCACATAGCATTGGGTTAGTTCACCCACGCACCAACCATGATTTAATTCAGCGAATTTAAGTCTTTGAAAGTTTAGAAATTGAGTTTTTGATGAACATTGTTGAAAGTTTCATTGAATTGTTGTGGGGTGTGTTCAATGAAGTTTCTTGCAATTTGATTCATGTTTCTGGGTGAAATTTTTGTTTGAATCTATCATATATTGGGGGTATAAATGATCCTAAGTGTTTGGGGAAAGAACCATTGAAGTTTAGAGGGTTTAGAGTTGAAAAACAGAGAAGAAAAGTCGTCAAACACCTGGGGAAAGGGGTGGGGGTCGCGCCAGCCAGCACGCCCCACAAGGGGCTCTGAAGTTTACCCCTTGGGGCGAAGCGCCAGCCAGCGCGCCCCAACATGTGCTCTGAAGTTTGAGGGCTGGCGCCCCGCGCCTCTCAGAGCACCAGGGACGCCAGTTCTCCCCATTTCTTCCCCATCGTTTCATACTTGTTCCCTAGCAATGTACCTATGATTTCTAGTTGATTCCAACACTCTAAGGTACATCCAAACATCATGAAATCATCCATAAACATGAGATCATCTTGAATCCATAATCCAATTAAAGGAAAGTTAAAATCAAAGTCAAGAGAAGTTAAGAGTCAAGTCTAAATGTTAAAAAGCAAGTCAAAGCAAAGTTTATAAAGTTTTCAAAAGTCTTTAAAAAACGTTTTAACCTTGTTTTAAGACTCAAGTTTCAAGTTAAGAAAAGAGTAAAGAGTTTAGTTCATTTCTCAAAAAGCTATAAGGGAACTAAGTATTCCCAAGAGTTTTAAATGTTTTTACATTTGAATAAGAAAGGGAAACATCGATTTCCAAGAGAGTTTTTAAGCTAAAGTTTTGAGTAATTAACTCAAACAAAAAAAAGAAGTTTTGATTTTAAATCATATGAGCTAAGTATATTTTGGGTGTAGTATTGAGCACCGATATGGTGATGCGATTTCATATTAACTCAAGTCTCCATAAACCATGTAGCCATCATGGGTAGTAAAGGATCATACTTCTTGGATGACTCCTTAAGATGCTTTTAGCATAGACTAGTGGATCCACTAAGTTAAGCGTTCTATATGACGGCAAAGTATAGGACAGTTCTAGCAGCGTGGGTAAGACGTTGTAGCACCACTCAGGCTCATAGTGGTGGTTGTCGGTTAGAGAATCTCCCATAGAAACTATATTACTTTGTTATATGGGTAAAGTTGAGTTTGTTATTACATTTTCTTTGATGAACTAAGTTGCTTTAACTATTTTATAAAGCTTTTCATATATTGCATGTGTCTTATTGTTTTATTATGAGTTGAGTTATTCATGAGTGGAGAAGAGCCAAGGTAAGTGTTTCTTTCAGAATCTTTTCAAGCCTATGTTGTGTTTAGCATTGCAACTCGCATACTCGTACATTCAATGTACTGCTTCCAATTGGCCTGCATCTTATTATGATACAAACGCAGGTAACTAGGATCAGCATCCAGCGCCTCGTTGATCTAGTTTGAGCACTCAGAGTCTTGTGGTGAGCCTCCTTGCTTTCGGAGGGTCCCTTTTATTGCTTTCAGTTTTATTATTAACTTATTAGGATGCTGTGGGCCTGTCCCGACATCCATCTAAGTTGTTTAGAGGCTTCATAGAAAGACAGAGAGTCAGTTAGTTAAATTCATTTGTCACTACATTATTATTGGCTTATGTTTTGAGACTTGAGGTTGCCATTGTGGATAAGTTTGAATGTTTATTTAAAAGACATTCTAAGTTATTTCACAAGTCCCTTTTTAGACTATTTCTTGTGTTTAAGTCTTCCGCTGAGTAAGTAAGCCAGACCAAGGGTTCGCTTGGGGCCATCATTGGTTCTCCAGTGCCAGCCACGTCCAGGGTGTACGCTCGGAGCTTGACACGAAGAATCCAATTTTCCCTAATGAAGAAAATTTTGAACTTCTCTTTACGAATTGCATCTTTCAGCTAGAGTAATATGGGATCACTATCTTGCTTCTCCATCATCTCAATCACCAATTTAGACTCAATTTCATTTTGAACTATCACACCACCAACATCGTAATCTGCGAGACAAACTCCCAAACGGGCAAGTGTATGCACCTTTTTTGCAAGCTCTTTCTTACCTTCTTCTATATAAGCAACACTCCTCAAGAAAAACCTACTAAAAGAATCTTCAACAAAATTTGCTTTACCTAGAGTGCCACATCGGGAGGGTTTCCTCTATGGTAGGCTGATGTCAGGCACGCCGTTTTTTAAAACTAAGCCAAGTTTTGTGTGCTCAAATTTTTAAATTTGGCACTGTATTTCAAGAATTTTAGGTTTACACACGAGATGCCTTTGAGTAACGACGAATTGTATTGTAACAATTTTTTTAAAGATTTAAAAAAAAAAGTATTTCAAAATATATATAGACATATGGAGGTGCGTGTTATACACATAAACCACTTCACCTGGTTGATGGTTCCATGCCAGTACAAAAGGTACATGAATATAAAAAATTGAGTTCGTGGGGTTATAAAACCCGTGTTAAGTTAGGGTGTGCCGCTAGGATTTGGTTCCTAATTTCGAGGGAGGGGATAAAGACCTTAAGAAGTGTTAATAAATCTAAGTAGTTTAATAACACAGTCTGCTATATTTAGGAAAGAGGGATAAAACAACTAACGTGAATCATTTGATAAGTAAACAGAATAATGATATTTAAGGAAAATAGACAAGGAAAGTACAAAGAAATCCAAAATGATAATATGCAATAAAAAGATCGGTGATTCTACCAATATTTTTACGATCCGAGTCTACACCCTAGGTGTGATCAGCACTCAAGATCACGAATGCGCCAAAGCAGACCGTTGGTATTGGCATGCTGCAAAAGAATAATTTTAAGATTTATGCAATGCGAGCGGAAGCTTAACCTCAGCTAACCAAAACAGGTTTTTATTATAAGTCTTGAATAAAATAATCAAATGATTCATCAGTCTAAATAAAAATAATGTCATAATAAAGCCTCTAGTATTATGACATGGCCCCGAGCTACCTTTAAAAAATGACATATCTAACGATAAGCCTAGCTATTAGCTAATCCATGAAGTCCCCAAATAAGGAGGACTCACCAACTATTGACTGGAAAGCTGCAACTTGTCTAGCCACGAGTCTGAGAATGAACACCTGAAGCTACATCATAAAAAGATGTTACAATATATCTGCCTGGATCATTTTTGCTTGAATGATGATCAAGATAAGGTAACCAACACATGAAAACTTTCTATTAATTGATTTTTTCTATCCACGTCATGTGTTTTTGGAGGAGTACACAAGGCACAAATATAACGCAAAAACTAAAACACTCAAACATGAACTATACTGGTTGAATAAAAAACAAGACAAGGACAATTACCTACAGTTTCATTATCTAGATGAACGAACAACTCTGGGTATCTGTCCTTCATATCCTCTTCGGCTTCCCACAAAACCTCTTCAACAAAGTGATTTCTCCATAAAACTGTCAATGATGCTATTTCTTTGGTTCTTAACTTGTGTACATGCAGATCAAAAATTTGAACTAGTACCTCCTCAAAGGATAAACTATATTTTTCCCCACCTATATCTAGAGGGACAATGAGAAATGGATCGCCGAAACACTTCTTTAACATGGAGACATGAATCACGAGATGAACTGCTGCAAACTCCACTGCTAACTCTAGTTTGTAAGCTACCTTCCCAGTTCTGCTTAGAATACTGTAAGGGACAATGTACCGGGAACTAAGCTTCCCTTTTTTTACCAAAACACATCACCCCAATAATGGGCGATACTTACAAGAAAACCTAATATACAATCTAAAACTCTAAGTCTCTTTGCCTCAAATCAGAATAAGATTTTTGCTGGCTTTAAGCAGTATTCAATCGTTATTTAATCAACATAACTTTCTCCATGGCTTTGTCGACTAAGTCGTTTCCTCTCAAAGTGGCCTCACCTACCTCGAACAAACCAATTTGAGACCTACACCTCCTCTCATATAGTGCTTCGAACAGGAAAATTTGAATACTAGAATGATAACGATTATTATAAGCAGATTTTATAAGAGGTAGGTGATCATCCCAATTACCTAAGAAGACAATTGTGGAAGCTCGCAATATAACCTCTATGGTTTGAACGGTGTGCTCTAGCTATCCATCAATCTGCAGATGAAAAGTTATATGGAGAGTTATACAGGTCCCTATATCCTTCTAGAAGGACTTCTAGAAATAAAAAGTGAACTAAATACCCCTATAAGAAATGATATACAAAGTGACCCCATGAAGCTTGAGTATCTCTCGAATATACAATCTGGCGTAATCTTCTATTGAGTCTATAGTGTTAACCAACAAGAAATGGGAAAACTTAGTCATCCAGTCAATAATTACCCAAATTGAATCATGTTGTCACCACGTACGATGTAGGACTGTGATGAAATCCATGCTAATCATCTCCCAATTCCACATAGGAATGCTTATATCTTGAGTCTTTCCACCAAGCCTCTAATGTCTAATCTTCACTTGCCGATAATTGGGACACATTGCAATAAAATAAACACATTTTTCATAACATTCCACTAGAAAACTTCTCTTAAATCACGATATATTTTCGTGGTACCTAGATGAATAGAATGCATGGAACTATGAGTCTCTTTAAAAATTTGGTCTTTCAATTCATCTACATCTGGAACGCATAACCTTTCTTGATATCGAAGAATCCCATTTTCCCCAATGCAGAAAATCTTAACCTTCTCCTTATGAATTGCATCTTTCAACTGGAGTAATATGGGATCACTATCTTGCTTCTCCTTCATCTGAATCACCAATTATGACTCAAAACCATTTTGAACTATCACACTACCAACATCCGAATCTGTGAGAGAAACTCCCGAACGGGCAAGTGTGTGCACCTTTTTTGCAAGATCTTTCTTACCTTCTTCTAAATGAGCAACACTCCTCAAGGAAAACCTACTAAGAGCATCTTCAACATCATTTGTTTTACTCAGATGCTAAGGAACTCTCATGTCATAATCTTTAAGAATCTCTACACATCTTCTCTGTCGAAAATTCAACTCTTTTTGACTAAAGATATACAACAACCTATTGTGATATGTGAACACATCAATATGAACACCATAAAAATAATGGCACCAAATTTTAAGGGCAAATACTACTGCGACCAACTCAAGGTCATAAGTGGGGTAGTTCTTTTCATGAACCTTAAGTTGTCTAGACACATAAGGAATGACCTTTCCATTCTTCAACAAAACAGAACCAAGACCTATTTTAGTAGCATCACAGTAAACCACAAAACAATCTATACTCTCGGGCAATGTTAAAATTGGAGTAGAAGTCAATCGATTCTTTAACTCTTGGAAGCATTTTTCACAACCCTCAAGCCACTAGAATTTTGCTTCCTTTTGTGTTAATTTAGTAAACACGGTAGAAGAAGATGATAACCCCTCATCAAATCTTCTATAACAATCGGTTTGCCCCAAAATGCTCTTGATTTCAATCGGAGTAGTGGGCCTAGGTCAGTTCTTCATTGCCTCAATCTTTTGATTATTAGCTTGAATAACCTCATAGGAAAAAAAATTCCCAAGGAATTCAACTGATCTCAACTAAAATTCACAATAGATAATTTAGCAAACTTAGGAGTTTTGGACATGAGGATGAAAGAAATTCCTCATTGGAGAAATCCCTTTCTTGAAGTTCTTGGCTTTAGGAAGAAGGAGAATTAGGGATTGTGAAAGTTAAAATGCATATTAATAGGTTATTAGGATATGATATGGGTTTAGGAAGTTAGTTAAGGATAAAAGGTCGAGAATACCCTTCTAGTAATGTAAGGAGACCATAAAAACTAAAAGACAATGACCTATAAATGAATTTTGTCGGCCAAATTAGTGATCTAGAGGCCCCATAACCCAATTATTTAGCGGATTGGACTTTGGATTGCCAAAATTAACAATTTCTGAAGGGCTTTGGGTCAATTCAGCGATGCAATTTGATGATATGTAACCTATTCGGCGATTCATCGAATCTACAGGTGTCATCAATAAATTTTCTTGTCCGAACATGTTCCAAAAGCAACCATAACTTTCTACTCCGAACTCTGATTGATGCAAACTTTGTGGAGTAGGAAAGAAGACTTATAAACCTTTAATTTGAAATATTTTGGGACACCTAACTCCTTATTTACTAAGATATATGGTCGTTTGATGTTGACATTTGTATTAAATCATGCAAAATATTTTCCGATAGGAAATCTACAAACTTGACTTAGTGCTAGAGGTCTTTTATGACCTTAAACCAAATTTGATATACTTCCTAAACTTGATAAAGGACATTTACACAAAAGAAAAAGTAGGACATAAACTGGTCTAAGCTTATATACTTACGAAGAATGATTTGGATCCTTAGAGTAGAAGTTACGAGGTGTTACAAATATATACACCTACTCGACAATGTTAGGCCGTGATCTAGTACCCGTTGGAGACTCGCTAGGACAATATACTCACCCAAACTATTTCCCTCTTGCATGAAATTCAATACTCATCGTCGATATAATCATACAGGAAATCATTCAAAACTATTTTCACGAGGCATGCATTTATCACTCTGTTAAATCCATCATACAAAATATGTGATCTATGATAAATAAATATGTATGCATGATTACAGTAGTAAAGGAAATTGATATGTAATAAGAAGATGAGTATCTCTTTCACAACAATGACCTTACGCCACTATTTTTCTCAATAATTATATTGCTATCAACACAGTGCCCTTAGGCCAATACCTTCTTCAATTTAGATGATTTCTTTCAATATGGTGCTCTTAAACCAATATATCTCAAAAGGTACGATATAAGGCATGACATAGAGTGATGCACAACAAATATGCATTTCAATTGGTGTAATATCTATCGGCTAGGTTACCTAGATAACACACTATAAGTATTCTTCCAAATTCCAATAATCCACCAATATGCCCAACCCATAAGACCTTTTATGAAATAACCTATCGCTCAAGCCAAGACTAAAAGAGTAAGATATTACCAACCTTGTAGGTCATGCAAATGAGAAGTTGGTATTTAACCAACTTACTTAGCTCGTAGCATGAGTTATTATCTTTTTTTTTTCTTGATTCTATTTCAAGGGATTTATGTCTTTATTCTCTTGTGTGGAGGAGTTTATTAGATAGAAAGATAAAGAATAGATTAGGAATTGAAAAAAAAATATGTCCTAGATTGGCAAGTTTATTGTGCCACAGATGTGCACCTACAGTTTATTCGAGAAATGTAGGAACAGAAAGAAGTTATTGGACGATGCACATGTGTGCCAAAAAGGGTAACTACGTTTTGTAAGTGCCACTATGAACAAGTCCAGTACCAAGGTATTGAGCCACCTGCATATTGCAAGTTTGGACATGCAAAAAACAGGTGCAAGTGCTAGTCAGTCGATGGGAATTCGAAGGGAGAAAATCATACTTGAAAAAAAAGGAATACTTTGGAAGCTTCCAATGTCATTTTTGAGGTCTATGCAATTATAGAAGATATTATTCTTTCTCAATTGGCGCAATTGACGCTCTAGATAATTTTAGTATTTAGTAGAGTATTTACTATTTTCTTTTATTCAAGAAAAAACAACACTGTTGATAACTCTCATGTTCGGATTGATTATTTGCTACTAATGATAAATGTGATTCCTGTGGAGTTCAACCTTAGTAAAATTACTATTTGTTTTTGTTTGAGTAGATAATGTCTTTTCTAGGGTTATGTATGCATGGTGGGTGTTTGGATAGTTACTAATTAATCTTAAAATTGATTATAATGCATGAATCTATTGTTGTTTTCAAGTTTTAACATGAAAGTTAATGGTTGCAAACATTAATGAACTCTCTAATTTCACTTTTTCTTGAGAACGGGAAGTGAGATTGGGTAAAGCTTCAATAGAAAGGACTTGAGATTAAATAAAAGGATTATAGGTGGAGATAGTCTAAATCTGATTAAGTCTCATTTAGGGTTTAATCTTGCGATAGTTTAAACCCACTTAAGGTGATAATGGTGGTTTGTATAGCATGAGTTTGAGGTTAGGAAGAAATCCAAAACACACATTAATTGGGTTGAGAGAGATTTAAATGTAGTTTAAGCCAAATGGTATCCATGTAGTAATTTGTTCGAAGTTAATTAGTCAATACTTATAATATTGACAACCCATCGAATGCACACCTTTAGTCTTTCCATTCTTGATAAATCAACTCTTGGGTTATGTTGAAATCTTGAAATCTGAAGAAATTCCCTTGTTAGAAACAAATCCCCCATTTACATTATTGTGGTTACAATGTGCTTTTTTGTGTGAGTTGACAAACAAATAGTAGTAAATCTTTTCTACCAATCCTTGTGAATTCGACCCCAACTCAAAAGTTGGATATGATTTTGCATACCACCACCTATATTTCAATTGAGAGGTGTAGTTGAGCGTTATAAAAAATAGCTTGGTTTCCGGGGATTGACTAGCGATTGTTGTTGTTTGTTTATTAATCTACATTTTCTTACACCTTGTTTTATTTTACTTTTTGTTGTTTGTGTAGTTGTTGAAGTAGGTTGAAAGATTAGTCACATTAGCAAAAATGGTAGTGTGGTTGTATTTTTAGAAACTGAAGATAAGACGATCTCAGTTCATTCCAAGAGGAAATAGAACCTTGTGGTAATTCCTCAAGCCATGCCATCAATATTTTTGATAATATAGGGCTGACATATTTTGAAAAAGTTACGAATGTGGTGATTGACAACTTTTTAGGAAATTCCAAAACATAAACCTTTTATTTGTAAGAGTTGCAACATAGTACTCATTAGGTGAAATTCCAAATTACCTACTGTTGAAGGTAGGCGAATGGTACTGGACCAGAATGGGACGGCAGGACCGGAATGAACCGGGCCTGGACCGTAACAGAATGGGTTGACCGGGTTGTTGACTGGTACTAGGATAAACAGGGTCGGAATAACTGGGAGGCATACTCAATTTCGTCCCATCCCACTATAGACCGGGACGAACATGAAAGGACAGGACGGGATAAATGGAGTGGTGAATAATACTATTTACAAAATAACATTTTAATTTTTTAGAGTTGAAGAATACAAATATAATGTTTTGAATTACAAAATACGAATGAATCTTTTTTCTATTATTCAGATTATTAAAAGTAACTAGGAATGTGTTCCCCATAAGCTCATAACGCGGTAATCCTAATAATAGTAATCTTTTTCTAGTGTATTACATGAAAAGTGATAAGTTAGGTATCTCTAAATCCTTGGTCCGGCATCTAGAGAATTTCACCCCGCATCTTGGTCCGGCTACGTACATGTGTATAATTTACTAACCCTTATCTTTACCTCATATTAGACATCACACCGATATTTGGCTTAGTTATTACTTCTTACCAATCGACACTAGACTATTAGATAGTATCACACTAAATCTATGTTGATAATTCTTTTCTTGTTGATTACCTCCTTGGTCCGGCAAGTAGCAACAAGGCGAGTTCTAACGTTTGCAACCGCTAAAAAGACTTCTAAATGAAAGAATTATCAATGCATGCTTCAACACTATTCAAGAATTACTTAGTTATTATTCATACTTTGTTAATTGCTTATGGTTCCCAAACCCTAGTTATGAAATTTAGCTACTCATTATCTCAAAAACACAATTAAAATTTATTAAAATACATATGCTTGTGTTAATCATAAAAAGTTAAGAACAATAGCTAAACTCTCTTTTATTAATCACACATACAAATAAATAATAAAGGAGAAGAAAGTATAAACCACAATTCTCCGGCCTCCACGGCGGCTCTTCCAAAGTTCCTAAAACTAGAAGAAATTTTATATTCTATATTGTATCTTGGTTCTCCCTAAAGAATAATTTTTCATCCCCTATTTGTAGATAGAGAAACCCTAAATAAAATAATTGAGTTCAAGACAAATTAGGAAAACAAAACCCAATTAAATTGGGTTTTCTCTGTATGCGTGATTTCTCCAAATTGTTGGCGGCAGAGGGGCGCCGGTCAGCTGACACGTGGCAGCAGCAAGCCTAATTCAAATTGAATTGGCGTTCAAATTTGCACCATATATAGGAATATATTATTTTAATAAATTTAATCCATTAAGCAGCATTTTATATTGATATTTGTGTTTCATACAAGGCACTAAGCTTGAATTTGAGATGAGTGTCGTGATAGAAATGATGTCAATATGAGGGTAATGATGTTAGTTTTGAGATATGATCTAGTAGGCTTGACATAAATTAGGTGAGCATTCAAGGTGTTACTCTTCGATAAATATGAGTGATATAAGTGTGGTATTATGAATCTTAGACGAGATCAATGAAGTGTGGCTAAGTCATTAGATTATCAAGAGTATTAAGAGGTGTACCCGAGATCGTATGTGGTCATGCAAGGTTCTAATTATGTTTATGATTTTCTAGGTGTGCCTAGATAGTATATTTGAGTTATCAGTATGGAGTAGGCTGATGTAAGCATTATTCATTACCCTTAAGAGTTTGGTCGAAGAAATCACATATAGCCAATGATGAGTCTCTTAAAATATCTTTTAAGTTTCCTATAACTAGGTAGATATGAAATTAGAAGGACGGTGTTAGTAGTCCAAGAAGGAGAAGTCAAACTATTGAGAGTTAGATTAAGCGGCTTGATAAGACAATGTTGGTAATGATTATAGAAAGACTACTATAGAAATGAGAAGTGGTTAATAAAAGCATCTCAAAAAGAAGACTTAGAAGGAATCTTAGTGCCTGTACGTGAAGAGTTTAGTAGAAATGAGAGTAGCGTTTCCCGAGTATTAGAGTAAATATAAAATAGACTAGTTTAGAGATGGTAAAATAGATCCATATGTTTAGAGTGTCAGCTTTAGACCTAAGGGGGGGGGGGGGAAGATGATTATATGAGAAACCATGTAAAGTATGGAGACTCATATAGTGATGTGTTGAAAAAGAGTTTTGGTGATGCAGAAATTCGTTCATAATCTAGCGTATTTCTCAAAGTTCAGTCATTACAATACCCGATTGATGCCTCTAATATCAGAATTTATGTTCATGACCTATGGTCATACACTTCAAAAAGATTCACATCTATGCTCAGTTCCTAGAATGAGGGGTAAAGCCTTTAACACATTGATCTCAATCTTACTCCATGAAGTTATAGATTTCAGCCTCATGATATGAACCTATTCATATAAGCACTCATGTCTCATAGTATACTCAATCTCGTGTATTCAGGATTCACTCTCAATGTATAGCAACATAATGTTATGTTATTCATATTCTTATATCAGATTTCTTGAATGAATCATACTTATGATCTTTATAAGGTTATAAAGGGGGAGGAAGGATGAGACGGTGTTTTACTATGTAATAGTTAAATGAGAGAAGTTAGTTTGTTCCTGGTAGTAATGCGTATTTCACTCTAAGCTCCCTCGGTGATCCTTTTAGTTTTTATTATAATGTTGATAATAGTAATTGAGTGATGATAGAAGGAGAAGGTTTATACTTCTTATTGTGGTAGTGGTGGTGTGCTTATTCTATCTAAGGTTATAAAGGGGGAGGAAGGATGAGACAAAGTTTTACTATGTAATAGTTAGATGAGAGTACTTAGTTTGTTCGTAGTAGTAATGCATGAAATTTCAACTCGTAGAGATGACAAGAGAATGAAAAATTCTTAGAAAGAATGGTTAGTAGGAGTCTATGCAGTGGTCATAGTTCTAGGCTTAAATGTGGTGTTGATAACATGTGGATGAATACATAATGCATGTGTTTCTTGATTAGGACTCAAAGTTCTATTGAATGTGGTGGTAAAGAGTATTGTTATTGGGATGAGATTTCCTATGGAGGTATCGAACCTGAATCTTCTAATTTATATTAGTATAATCACCTTATGTTTAGCACCTTGTGATTTAGAGTAAAGCTTGAACATAGTAAAAGTAGGCAGTTTGAATTAGACCTTGGGGAGAGTAGTCATATACCCTTGTTGGAGTTATGATTTCAAGCTAATGAGGTGTGGTATTCAGAAAGGAGGGCAAGATTTTGAGTGTTGCTAGGCTTGAAAGCTAGTAGTTGTATTGCTTAAGGCATAGTAGTCAGGTTGTTACTTTGTGCCCAGATACCCTTGTTTCATGTCAAATAATTTCAGACAGAGAGTCACTATATTCATACCCATATTTTTCATGACTTATGTGCCATAGATAGTTCCAAACTCTTACTATGAATCAGTTCCGCCTATGTTAATAGGAAAGTTCAGAAGTTAAAAAGATAGTAAGAGTAACTCCTTTCCCTTTCATGCTCAGTTCAACCATCGTTAGAAGATTAATGATCCCAAGGGAAAGATATTGTAACACCCCAAAACTTTCTAAACTAAGACTCGAATAATTTTGTAACATCTCGCAACTCTACACTTAAAATCTGAATCGTTCGCAGTAAGTATATGAGCTTGAACCGGGTGATGTCCTACCTTTTCATGTATTTTAAGGTCTCGAGTTTATAAAGGGTATATAAAGTTATCTATGGTCATAAGGGACCTTAAAATCCAAGCCAAGTTCAAAGCATTCATATCGGCTAAGTTCTCGCATGAGTTCATATAAAGGTAAGCTTCAAACGAAAATATCTCTTAGTATATAATTAATTAGTTGTATTATTACCTATAAAATTAAAGGTCTATGGGTCTTTTTTCAAACACCACACAATTTTTCTTGTTTCGAATTTGTAGTAAAAAGTTATGGTCATTTTACTAAATGATACCTCAGTTGGGAAATTAGCGAATGCACCTGCCTACTTGGAAATCCACCGAATGGGTTGGCGAATCTCCGAATGAGCTCGCCTAAATGTCCCGAAAACCTTAAGACTCTATCTGTTAGGGTGATCTATCCCATTGGGTGATCCACCGACTATTTTCTATGAGGAGACCTCAAAATCACCGATTTGGCCAACATGATTCATTAAACGGAGAAGGGCCTAAAATACCCCTCAAGTATTTGAAATGGTACAAAATTACCTCCACCCACCTTTCGGCCTTAAAATACCCCTGACGTCCACCTTTTGACTCAAAAATACCCTTATGTCTAACGGATCATACTCATAAGGTAGATGGAGGGTAATATATTGTACCAAATCTCATTGTTTAAGGGCATTTTAGGCCCTTTTTCGTTAAAATAATTTGAAATTACTTAATATATAAACTCACATGATTGACTTTATTTTGAATTTCATAGTAAACTAAAATTAAAAAAGAGGTTAGGCATCTACTCTCTAG
>JAJOOD010007206.1:0-52545 GCA_029582525.1 Solanum tacnaense | reverse complement strand
CTGCCGGACAGATTTTACGAAAATGGGCATAACTTCTTCGTCCGAACTCCGAATGAGGTGAAACGAAGTGCGTTAGGTAGCTAACTCAAAGGGCTTTCCATGGATATATTATTGGCCACCCAAATAATTTGTGTGCTAGTAGATATGACCCTCCAAAGTAGACCCTCGAAAAAGGCTTCACTTGGAAATTTCGGATTTTGATACGGTTGCTCTAAAATTTGGGTTAGACCCATTTCCCACTCAATTTGACCCCCTAAACAAGAATATGAAGTCGGATTTTCGAAAAACAAAACGGATTTTGAGATATATGGAAAATACAATTATAGGTGTTTCCGAAGCACATTTTCGGGCATTTTTGGGGTCGTTTCAACACGCATTTATTTTATAGCCTTGTTTGTTTTCAGCTTGTACCCAGCATGATATTTATATCATTAGTTAACCCCATCGAGCCTTTGACTTATTCTTTGGTAGCCGAACATGAAGCTTATTCATATTCCTTCCATGGCCTAAAAATTTGATCCAAAAGCTCCTAAGCTCTTTTAGTGGACAATAGTGAAGGAAAAGAAAGAGCGAGTGTGAAGCACCTGAGCATAAATCTAGCTTACGTAAAAAAATTGATACAAACATGAATTTAAAATAAAAATGGTGGGAAGAAATGAATGTTGAGTGCCTTACAACAAACGGCCGAGTGGTTTTAAGAAAAGGGGTAAATTAGAAAAAGTTTATTAAAAAAATAATAAATGAAGTATGTCTTGTATTAAAGCACTTAGGAATGTAGTCACTATTCATAGACAAAAATAGTTCCTACCCGTCCCCTAGCCTACGGTACTACCCTTAAAAGACCTAGTTGATCTTGAACTTACGCATTGTTGAAAGTAGTAATGTAGTACACTAAGGGCAAGCCTATGGTTCGTTGTTTGTAGCATATGAAGTCTTTTGAGAGAGTGAGTTAAATTTGCTTCTTACACCCAGTATTGTTTGAATTTCCTTGTGTGTGAGTCAGTCAGGATGTTCACTTGTGGTAAGGTCACATGTTTAATGAGGGCCTGGTAACAAATGTAACTGTGTACCCAAAATTTGTGCATGAGTTTGCTGCATTTTAAGAGTACATTCTTTAGGCTGGATGGTTTTGCACGAGTTGTCTTGATGATTGAATGACATTGCTATACTGTGGTGAAGCTCTTGCAGTGGTTGTGGCCGAAGATGGACTGCCTTTAGATGGTAATGTAGTAGAGTCGTCTGTGGCATGAAAGTGTGGAGGTGTTCGAGGATGAACAAAGCTTTAAGTGTTGGGTGGTGATCTTACGCGTATTTCTGTGCCTAATAACTAATTTATCCCATATGTATAGCTAAGTTTGAGAGCAAATTCTTAATCTAAATTGCAATTTTAGAGTCAATTGATTGTGTTTCCTCTAACAAATATGATTAGATATTGCAGCATGAAAATCAAGGAAAAGGATTAAAAGAGGACACCATACAAGAGGTCGGAGAATATAAGTCAAAGTGGCGAAGGAGAATGGACAAGAAGCTGGAAAAATACACCGTGAGGGAGCAACTCCCTGTCGCGGAGCTGAAGTCAGCGTGTGGAAAGCAAATTTAGCTTAATAGTAGAATGCGAGATGGAAGCGTGTTCCGGATTGGATCAAGTTGTTCACAATGTGCAGCGAGGGAATAGGTCTGCGACGCGGACCTGGACTCTAAATCTCAACCATGTGTTTTCATTTCAAACTATAAATAGCCTAGCTGTGTTATTTTATCATAATTTAGTTTTTAAAAAATGGGAGAACACAACTTGGGGGATTTTACTGACGAACTCTAGGTATTATCTTCTACTTCTTCATTTCGGTAAACACTTTACTGATCTTTGAACATTATTTCATGATGATTGATACTATGAATAGCTAAATTACCTTATTCTAGGGTTGTAGCTACGATTAATGGCATAATAGTATAATATTTCTAGCTTGAGATGGGCTTTCTTATGATTTATGCATGCATTCTTGTTTAACTATTTTAATGATTGATCAACATTAAAATAAACTCACTGTCTGCTCTTGTACTCGGAAGATGAATAGAGGGATATACCAAGGAATGTGAGAAACTATTCATTCTAGGATAAAACTTAGAGTGTTTCGTATATAGGATAGAATTATACCTATATGCCTCATTTGGTTAATGTAAAAGATGATAGCTTAATGCTTCGCTATTGGTTCATGCATATCCCCGCTCAACGATGTAGCTAGGCTGTCAATGGTGCTAAGCGATTAGAGGTTGGGAGACCATGATCTTAAATTCAACCTTGTTAATCAATAATGAGGTTAATCTGTCAAATGTTGGGATAAGATAAGTTATTATTATGGTTGAAATCGGTGCATGCTACAACCTTGGAATATTTCCCAAATTGAGAAATCCCCTTTTTAAAACTGATTTAAGTGTTAGTATTTAATATTTGCAACTGTTTAACTCAGTTAATATAATCAAATTCCTTAAATTGTATGTCGCATAAGTAAATTTCTTTTTGTTACAATAAACTTAGTATTTGTTGATTTGAAGTCTTTTGGGTTCGATAATCGGACTTGAAAGAGTAACTGTACTACTTGAGTGACCACGTAGACTTGCGTGTGCTTCTGGACGCAACTATAGTAATCATCATCTTTAAAACCTTTGAACTTATATACAATCTACTTGAGTAACCATAGTTCATTATTCAATGTTCTTATTTTTGTTATGGGAATAAGCCTTAACCGACATGAGACCATGTGAGCTGAACATGGAATCTGGTGACTCCCACACCCAAAAGGGTTTGTCAACTTGCCTAAGGTAGAACCCGTAACTTTAGCTTAGGAGGATCCACTAGTTAAATATTCTACAAGGGCACATAGTTTATGGGATAAGGAGATTGATACTAGAAACCCGGAGTCAACTTGTGTTGAAGGCTTCCATCTAATGAGACATACTTGGAAAACCCGGACTAAACTAGTGTAAAATGTCCCCATTTTGAAGACGGAATCCACCTATGTAAAAGCTGCCATCTCATATTGAATATCCACTCGGTGCTAAGCACTAATCCCACAGAGTACTTATTAAGTCTTGACTTAACTCATGTTCATGGAAGAATATCCTTGACAATCAATCCAACTTATTTCATTACGATAGCTCTTAGATCATGCGTAAGAAAACCTTTCACCGTCCATGTCAATATGTAAATCTTAGATTCAATTAGGTGAGAAAGCATTTCCACCTTAGAATCTTCATTATGTGAGAAAACCTTTCACATCATTTGCATGCATAGGTGTGGTATATAAGAATGTCCTTTCAATAACACAAAACAATATCATAATCCTTGACACTTCACTCTCAAAGTGTTCTTAAAAGAATATACATAGATTTCACAAAACATGCATAATCTCAATCTTTTCCCTTTCAAAGTTCAAAACTCACTTTCAATCAACACATCTAGAATTCAAACATTCGAGATGGATATCATCATAATTCAAGTGACTCAATCGCTACATGCATATTTTCAGAACATTCCTCTTTCATTAACAAAGAACCAAATCTAAGATCACAATTGAGAAATATAAGAATTTCATGGGTTCATGGGAAACATTAGAAAATAATTGTAATTCATCAATTCATACTTGATTTCATAAAAACCTTCTTTCATAATCAAAACCCACATTATATCATCATAATTGGAAAATATGGGATCTTGAGGATTCATCATGAAAACCATACGAAATCATCAATTAATGCTTGATATAACATAATTCAGTTATTATAATCAAGTTTGAAAGGAACCCATGACTTTTGAATCAAACCGTATCATTTGGGGATTTCTATCTTTTTGAAATTGCAGATTTTGAGAGAACTACATGGATGAAAACTATGCTTGGATGAAAACTACCATACCATAACAGCAAAGCCCAATGAAATTGATGAAAAAAAGCTTTCTTCTTGAACCCAAGTTTGAATCTCTTTCTTCTTCTTCTTACTCATGTTTCTAGAGAGAGATATTTTGGAGAGGATGAACTTTGGGTATTATTTTGTGTTTTTTAATAAATGATTTAATTGGGTAAGTTTTGGGGTTAAAATGACTTATATAGGGGTCCTAGCCTTGGGAAAAATGGCATAGCTTTTATTTAAAAGAATTGGGTAAACACCCAAGAAATCACCTGACGGGAAACTGCCGAACAGGCATGAAGAAGGCCTTCACGGGTCGTCATCATCACCACGGCCCGTCAAACGGGTTGTGAAGAATTTCAGCATGACACTGTTTCATTATTTCGGGCTTAACTGGTTACTCCAAGATGGGAATTGGACAAACTCAGTGGCGTCGGAAAGAGGACTTAGAGACCTTTAAATTGATAGGTCGTGGCCCTCCTAATTCGTTTTGAGCTAAGATACATGGTCATTTTAAGTTGACCCTAAACTCTAAGTCTAGTGAAAAGTCCTTCACGAGAGGCTCCACGAGTCGTGGCGCCTACCACGCACCGTGGTTCCCCTCGTGGTCATGGTCTAGTAGCTACGCAACATTCCCCTTAACCCCTAAAACAAAGTCATATCCACGATCCCTCCCACGAGCCGTCTAAGCATACATAATCCGTGAAGTGGCTCGTGTGGAGGAGGCCAACTTGGGGCAGCCTTGGGGAGCTACTGCCTCACCACCACGGGTGGTCCCATGGGACATGGTGACCACCATGGCTTGTCCGACTGGATGTGGTGACAACCACATAAGCCGTGAAGGCTCTCGTGGGAAGGTGGGCAGTAAATAGGAAACTTGGGCAGCCTTGGCCCTTTCCCTTGGCTCTTGCCCTCACCCTTGGCTTGTCGCCCCTCACCCTTAGCCCTAGTTTAGCCTACTAGTTTCCGGGGTGTTATAGTATCTCCCCCTTGGGAACATTCATCCTCAAATGACGATTTAGACACCTTACGAAAGTAAAGACTCAAGACTAGCTACCCATCATGCATGCAACATCAAAACAATGCACAATTCGTAGGAGGAAACATCAACTCCAGCTCAAACATATATACTCAATGCATCATAAGGAAGTAGGACCTACATATAATAACCTCATGGAGCCTTTATTCATGAAATCTCAACATTTCTCATGTTCTTAGGAGGAATAACCTTCTCCAAACTAAAACTATGCTTAACACAATCTCATGGAGCCTTTTGCAATTTATTCTCAGAAGCATAATTAAAGCTTGTTCATCAATTCATCTCATGAATCATATAGGCAATTCACACTCTATCCACAACAACATGAGGAAAATCGACCATACAAACACATTTTCTTTCTAAACATAAATTTTTCATGAACATGCATAAGATAGGGTAATCATGGAAAACACATATAACATACATGACTCCCAAACGAGGAAAACTCAAGAGGAACTCATCATCTCAAGCTAGAATGGGAGTAGAAGGAAACGATGAGGATAATGGGACATGGTATCGGCCTCAGCCACCCAAGTAGCACCATCAACTAGTTGATTCCTCCATAAAACTTTCACGTAAGCTATTTCTTTGTCTGTCAATTTCTTAACTTGCCGATCTAGAATCTCTACCAGAACTTCCTCATATGAAAGACTTTTATCAACCCCCAACCCTTCTAAGAGGATTATGGATGTCGGATGTCCAACAAACATCTTAAGCAAAGAGACATGAAACACCGGATGCACCGAAGCCAACTCACTTGGCAAATCTAACTCATAGACAACTTTATCAATACGCCTTAAAATTTGGTATGAGCCTACATACCGGGGACTAAGTTTCCTCTTCTTGCCATATCTCATCACATCATTCATAGGTATAATTTACAAGAAAAATAAAATTCATGACCATTTGGGACACTCAACAACCTTGCTATCTAAGCACACCATCTTCCCCGTGGGAGAAAGCCTCTATTGAT
The DNA here is from genome assembly GCA_029582525.1 of Solanum tacnaense. NCBI lineage: Eukaryota > Viridiplantae > Streptophyta > Magnoliopsida > Solanales > Solanaceae > Solanum > Solanum tacnaense. The sequence continues at coordinate 46,630 of JAJOOD010007206.1, read as the reverse complement.
TTCGTAGACATCGCTTCTTACAAGTCGACCAAAATTGAAATCAATCCCCTTGCTTAACTTTCACATTCGCCACGAAAGACGATTCGGACCCATTGTAAACCATAATACCACTCCTGGTGGGGTCCACTAATTGAACACCTAGTCGGGACAACCTATGAATACCTTTTAACCAACTCTTTCTTATCATGATCGATACGGGAAACACTACCCATAGACCTCCTACTAAGAGAATCCACTACCACATTACGTACACCAGGGTAATAAAGAACACTTATGTCTAGACCTCTCAATAACTCTAGCCACCTTCCTTTACCAAATATTCAAATTCTTGTGACAAAACAGGTATTGTAAACTCTTGTGATCGGTAACCACATCAACATGAACCCAATCTAATTAATGCCTCCAAATCTTTAAGGCAAAGACAACCGCCGCTAACTCAAGGTCATGGGTAGGATATCTCTTTGTTTCTCCAGACTTCTCTTCAAGTTTCTGTTCTATAATCCGTTGGGATCATAAGACGAGAAATATTCATGTCATGAGCAAGCATAGTTGTACAGTATTCTTTTACTACCAAGTCAGACACACTTGACATAAACTTACTCATTATCGACCTAGGGTTGGCTAATATAGATGGACCATATCTCGACAATCGAGTGAACACCCAAGTATATTCCTTAATACTCATACTAGCCTGCCGAAGGTTAATAAACTTAAGTACCATAGCCTCTCTCATTTCTTAAGGGAAAAAAGTATTAAGAAAACCATTCTTAAACCTTTCCCACTCTATGGGACCTCCTTCTACTATTACGACCCAGGGGTACCCCCTAGACGTAACATGGCGTACTTAACCCCGAAGTGGTCTCATACAAGCCCTTAGCATATCATAACATAAGATAGTATAAAAATACGAGAAAATTTAAAACATTATACAATGGAAGTCATTTTCATGAAAACAAGCGGAAGAGTTTCTATACTTTGTCTCAAACTAGCTAATACAACTTTCAGAATAAACTCTTGGGACACAACCCATACAATAGCCTCAACATGAAAATAAAAGACATAAAGGAAATGGGGGTTTTGTCCTCGAAGCTATGAGGACTCGCCAAGATCTTCAACTCCTTGTTACTTCTAGAAGCCTATCTCCAAGAGTAGCACTCAATCTCCGAACCCTACATTTTATTAGAATGTAGGCAAAGTATGCATTAGTACAAAATGTGCCAAGTATGATAGCTAGCACAACATCATAAGAGCATCTCAAAATGGTTAGTAACATAAGACATAAACAAAGAGATAATAACATAGTCATAGCATAAGCTCCAACATAACCATCATATGATCGTAATTCAACATAAGACATAGTTATAGAGCATAGGAGATCAGTCATAATCATAATAAACAAAGTTTTCAACAGAAGCATAATTGACTCTTAGTCATCTATACCATAATAGAACCATTCTCCAGTAACCTCAAAAGAATACATGTGCAAAGCATGAATAGCATCCCATAATACCACCCAAGCCAAGTATCCCTTTTCGGTAATCTCAATCATGGTCTATATGCATCGTGAAGTCTCTAAAGAGTTTCTACCATAAGGGCACCATACTCCTAAGTAAACTCAAAGCACACTTGTGCAATGCATAAAAGGAATCCCATACTACCCTTCACACTAAGCATAACGTTGAAGTCATCCTAGTCATATTCAAACTACATTGGTCTCACTATACGCTTTCTTCATATAGACAGGGGAACTATCACCTTTAGTCAATCATATCTTGGAAGGTAACTATGGCAACAACTCAAGCTAAACTACACCATATAAGAGAACCCTTAATAACTACACCATATGGATAACATCCTATACTATTACCCACACTAAGTACTCTTTTAGACTATCATGAATGCTCACTAGTTGGGGACTAGTCCCTCTATTCTATTTGCCTCTATTCATCTAAGGTACTTCTCTATTTAGTACAAGGAAAGTCACAACCCATGAATAAACTATATTTCTCAATTCAAGGATACCAAATAATAACCCCCTAATAGGCTAGACCATGCTATCATCTTACTAACATAACTAGGTAAAGCTAAGCTAACTACCTTGGAAGACACACTAATATGCAAGTCCAAGGTACTCTAGGAAAGGTACAAGTATCCTATCCTAACTAGCATGAAATAGTCCTAGACCAACTAAGTCATGCTTCCCTGACAAGCACACCAAGATGCTAATATAAGCTATCCTTAGGAGAGTTTGATTCTCATCCTAAGCTACCCTTGAAATGCATCTCACAATGCAAGGTCAAGTTACCCTTAGGAGAGTATGGATCCTCAATCCTATGCTACCCTTAGGATAGTATAAGTCCTCAATTCTAAAGCCACCGTGAAGTGGACTTGGCCAAACAAAGTCATGCTATCATGAAGGCATTCTAACAATGCTAGTTCAAGCTACTCATAGGAGAGTATAAATCCTCAATCCTAGTCTACCATGACTACTCCTAACTCATGCTACCATGAAATGCATTTTACAATGCCAAGTCAAGCTATCCCTTAGGAAAGTATAGATCCTCCATCCTAAGCTATCAATCTTGGTGTTATCCTACCAAGCCAAGCTATACATGAAGGGAACATATGTCACAACTTCAAGGTATTCTAGACTAACAAGCGTTGATTAATTTTAGGTTATTAAACCAATCTAGAATCATTCTACGTGAGAGACCCTCGGATCTCCTAGCATATTTATGCCTAAGTGTGTAAGAGAGAAGTAATACACAACAAAATCACATAATATTGGCTTTACCCCCAAAGCCATATGTTTGATGACTACAGGCCCTACTTCAAACTTTCTTCCTTAATCTCATCATTATCATACCTAGATTTCAAGGTAATTCATTCACATTATTCACTAGTAGGTGATTCTAGTCATAATTGATTCATAAAGGTTCAATTCTAACTTTTCAAATCATGATCCATCATATTCAATAAAGTCTAGTTCAATTCATGATCATGATCCTAACTTTGATCAATTACTACACATGACATTGATTTAGGAAGATCACCTTTGAACCTTCAATTTCACCTCTAATGGCATAAACCCACAAATTTCACATTCAACAATTTAGACTAGGGTTTACCATAGAAATCACACAAATTCATCATATAATCATAATTCAATGCTAATACAATCATAATTAGGTATTTATTATCCACTAGATTGGAATCATACCTAGAGTCTACCAAAAATGTAAGAAGGAAACCCTAGCTAGATTGGGTTTTTTACTTCACAATTGGGGAAAAACCTAGGGTGATGTATGGGTGGAAGAACCCATAGATGATTAAGCTAACATACCTAAATGAAAATCCATAATCAAGCTTGAAACAATGGAGGAAAATTGACCTTAGTTGCTGCCCAAATTTCCTTTCTTCTTCTTCTTCTTCAATTCTAGAGAGAGAATTTTCGGGGAGTATTTTGAGTTCTTACAGGAATGAGTTAAATGATTTAGTTTAGGGTTCCATTAGGTATTTATAAGTGGTTAAAGAACTAACTAACTGACCTACCTTAACCCCTAATTAATTATTGACGTAACCCCCAAACCCCTAACTGAAACTAAAACATGTGAAACTGTCATGACCTACGGAACCCCCACCCACAGACCATGGGTGGGCCTACGGGGTGTACTGGCAAGTCGTAGGTGGATTTCAGAGGCTCAACATTGCAGTCCTTGACCCACGACCCCAGCCTACGGGGCATGGGTCCACTTACAGCCAGTAGGTGGCCAAGCGTAGGTAACTTGCAATTTGGCAGTTTTGGGGCTGTTTTGAGGGTCCTCCTCAAGGACCCCTTGGGTGGTCCTTGGGGGGTCGTACCTTTACTCCGTAACCCTTAAACCCTTAATGCAATTTTTATGACATAAATCTTCTCATCAAGCTCTAAAACTCTATAGTTCAACTTACTAGTTTCCGGGGTGTTACAATATCTCCCCCTTGGGATTATTCGTCCTCGAATGACGATTCTAAACACTTGTTAATGTCACTACTCTAAGTTAGCAGCCCATCATGCATGCCCTACATCTAAATGCAAACAACCAAGGAGGAAAACTTCTATTCCAAGCTAAACACATTGAATGCAACACAAGGGAGTAGGAACTACTTCTACAAACCCAAAATGCATGAAATTCTATATCTACTCATGTTCAAGGAGGAACAAACATATCCTAGCTAAATTATGCTCAACACACAGTCATGGAGCCTAAATGTAAATTTCTCTTAAAAACCATTTATTCAAGGAGTAATCCTTCAACTCCTAAAACTAAGGCATTCTCATAATTCAACTGATAAAGTTTATATGATATTGAAACAAAATAAGCATTTGAGGACACTATTCCAATCAAAATAAAGCCCTAAATGAGTCCAATTTGTGGATTCATCAACAGTTCACCTGTAAAGGATGGATATCTCTTTATAATGATTAAAACTGATAAAATAAGTTCATAGAAAAATAGAAAGTTCAGGCCTAATTCATGATTTTGATTAAACTAACTTGGAAAATGTTGCTCATATAGTTATGATCTTGCTTGCTTCGATAAGATTAATATATATAATGCAAGAGCTTAAAAGATGAGAACAATTTAATTAGAGGGTTTCTCAGGTGAATATAAGAGATGTGTGTACAACAAGTATAAAATACTTATTCGAACTCACAAGAACAAAATCAGAACCAAGGGGTATAGTATCGGAAGATGATGAAACATATTTGCAGATCCTACCACTATTTCTATCATTTGAAATGTGATGATAAGGAAGTTCCATCGAGCCCATTGTTGTATATATATGTGACATACTCTTTTCTGCTTGTTTCCCGGGTACATTAGGGGGTTTTCCTATGATAACAACCCCTTGATTGGCCCATATAGTCCTGATCCACTGCCTTTTTGAAAATTCATTATGAAAAGACTAGCCACTGAAATTCTTGGTGATGCATTTGTTGCCAGCACTCTGTGATGAACGCTTTTGAACTTATCGTTCGTAATTAGCTACAAAACAAAATAGAAACAAATGAATCAATTGATCAAGTTTGTAACTTTAACATAAATGCATCGAGCTTATTTTACAATATGAACTTGCCTGCATAAGGTCTTTAATGTTCACAATTAGAGCTCCAGGCAAGAATGGAACATCAAACCACCGACTTCTATGAAAGACTTGGAGGCCACCAACTTTATCCTAAAATAATATAGTCAAGAAGGCAGAATTTGTGCGACTGCTAAGGCCTAAACTGAGATCTAGTTCAGGGCATGTCGGATAATACTGGCCAGATAGAACAATCCCCTTGGTGCATTCCATGTCTTTCAAGTTATTTAGATTGAGTCCTAGGGCCTCATAGAGTAACTCAAATAGAGTATCGCCCAGTTTCATCACATGTTCCGCGTATTTGATCAGAACATCTCTGTAAAGTGAAAATATGTGTTCATTCAAACTGGCTGCAACTCTCATCGATGATGCATATTAGTGGAAAGACTACCATATCAAATTAAGACTAGGATAATAAATCGAGATCAAAGAATGATTTATCTAAGCTAATTTAATACAATCACAAAGCATATCATTATGTTTATGAGCTATAGCTGCCTAAGGAAAGGCTGATATTAGTATCATGTTTTATACCTGCAAACCTTAGCCATTTCTCTAGGATCCGGAGGATTAGGAGAAAATACACAGGAAAGGGTGTCCCTCCAATTAGTTGTTCATGTTTTATGTTGATCAAAATTTCTATTATAGCTGAACTACCTCGTAACATCACGGGAGTAAAACTCTTTCTTCACCTCAGAATCCTGCTCATGAAAATGGTGAATGCCTTCTATTACTTTTTCCATGAAAATTGATGGGATTTCATGGTGGACAACCTGAAAAAATCCCCACTTTTCACAAGCATCCTTTATTCCTCGTACGATATCAGCCCTTTTATTTGCAGTCTTGCCCAAGCCTTCAAAATCTATGACTGGAATGCTAAAATTTGTAACTATCTCAGAGTCTGATTTTATTTCAGCTACATACTGATTGTGCAAGAATATAAGCGATAACCTTGTGACACCAGCATCCAGAAGTCTCTTTACACCAGCCTTTGAATCATCAAAGGCTTGAACTTCTCTCTCCCTATCATATTCCGAACTATCATATTGTTGAGTTCTTCCATTATTTAGGCCAATCATATCTTCCTTTCTTTAGTGAAAAACACAACTCTTGACTATGCAATACAAGATTTGTTTTGAAACATCACAGATATAATAAGGGTGGTTATATATTATAAGAGAGTTAATATTTTCCTACTAGCTTTCCTGCAACCATATTCGATCGCAATGCAAAGCAACGAAATTACTGGACAAAGGGAGATATACAACCAATAATTCAAGACTTTTTATCTTTTGACTTGGTTCACATAATTTGTCAATAATTGAATTTTCTTAAATTTTATTCAACTTATAGCAGAGAAACTAATAGCTACTCTCCAACTGCAGAGGATAAGGAGGAAATATAAAAAAAAACTGAAAGGTTAAAAAAATATGGAATATTCATTTCTATTTATACTCGAAAAGAGGTCCTAATTAATAGAACTATTGAGGCTAAAATGTGCATCATTCATAGCCTAGAGGGGTCATCAAAAACTTATGCAGCTTTGTCCATTAAGCATGTTTATGGACATTGAAAAAATCCATCTTCAAAAATGGAAAGCAGCACAAAAACTTACCATGGGCTCTTTTTTCTAATACATAGAAACCAGCAGAACAAGAATTGAAAATATTGATTCTTAATTTCAGCTTCAATTCTACAAAATCGAAAACAAGTAGAAATAGGAATTACTTAAAAAATAATATATAATTTTATCAAAATATGTTAAAAACTAGAAAGGCATTTACCTTGATGTTCAAATTCTCCACAGAAATTCATAATTAGAACAATTCCTCTTTCACAAACGCATAAACTATTACAGAAGGGTGTGAAGGTCAAAAATTTCAGAAATTTCTCAAACTTGTGAGAAATACCGAAACCCTACAAGAAAAAGAGTTGATGAAGCGAGATCTACTTCCTCTGAAGCAAACCAGTAATGGATGACCCACTTCTCAATGAACTCTCTGCTCATGACCTTCCGATGATAACCCACACACCACCTCTTTCTTATATGCCGAGAAGAAACCTTGTTTTCTTTCCATTTCCCTTAAAAATTCAAAAGCCCAAAAGAATTTTCAACGAAACAAACAAAATTAAGGGTTAGCATGAATGAAATTTCTATTTCATAAATTGCATAATCAGGAGAATTTAGAAAGGGACGTAGCTAAAGCAATGGAATTGAGAATGAGATTTAGGTCATAGTTTTCTAGAAGTTGAGGGAAGTAGATATTATGGAGGAATTTTCTTATTTAAGTCAAAAGTTATATTATATCCCATAGTAGTCTTATATTTTAGAAATTCGGGAAAAATATATATTGAGGGAACTCGTTATTGCCAAAAAATTTATGAGAATTCAAAGGGCACACTTATAAAATGTTGTTTTTAGAATTACAAATATAGCACAATTTGAAGTGTGGCTCTATATATAAATAAGCGTTGTCAATTGTTCTATGATTTGGCAATGCTTATTATGTGTAGCCAATAATTCTAAAGAGCACACTTTCAAAGTTTTGCCAATATTTATGTGGCCAAAAGCTCGATATAAAGGTCACACTTTAAAAGTGTGCCCTTAGATACTTTTGGCAACACTTTTTAAGAGTTCTCTAGAATAATTGTGGCCTTAGGCCAAATTTTTTGTAGTGCAAGCTAAACACATTGAATGCAACACAAGGGAGTAGGAGCTACTTCTACAAACACAAAATGCATGAAATTCCATATCTACTCATTTTCAAAGAGGAACGAACATCTCCTAGCTAAAACATGCTCAACACACACTCACGGCGCCCTAATGCAAATTACTCTTAAAAAGCATCTATGCAAGGAGTAATCCTTCAACTCTTAAAACTATGGCATTCTCATAATTCAACTCATGAAGTTTATATGAAATCTACTCAAATTCACTACATCATGAGGAAAATAATGTGTATAAGTCATTTCTAACAATATCTAGGTATTTCATGAACATACATATAAGGAAATCATGGCAACACATAAAGCACGCAATAACCCTACTAGTTAGGCACACTATTTCCCCCTTGGCAGTAAGCCAACACAAACTTTTCTAAACATCATGCATAATAAAAATAACTTCAAAGTCCTACATAACAAGTCACAAAAGAAAAGACATCCAGAAACTTAGGAAAGCATAAAACACATACCAGAAGGGACATGAGGAGATCACTCCTGATCCTCTCTAGATTGGAGAGCATAAAACCTATTGTTCTTAACCTTAGTCTTAGGGCAATATCTCATCATGTGGCCACTCTCACCATAACTAAAGTAACCCTCTCTAACGGCCAAACACCTACCCTCATAGCTCGTACCACACCTGCACAAAAAGGCCATATGGACTCATTACTTATCCGTTGTGGCCTAGGGGTAGACACCCTCTCATCCTTATGCTTAGGAACATCAGAAAAGCCTTGTCCGGAAAACTTTTGTCGATCCCTAGAACAACCATGTCTATCGGACCCATCATTAAAGGGCTTATCATAATCTATCATAGACCTCTTTTGTCCCTAGATTCTTCATCTTCAAGTTTTTCTTCCTCTATTTGTTTAGCATACACCATAAGACGTGAGATACCCATATCATCATTGAGCATTGCCGTATGACATTCTTTTGACACTAATTTGGACACCCCCATCACAAATATATTCATCATGTCCCTCAGACTAGCAACCATAGATAGGGCATACATAGACAATAGAGTGTATTTCAAGGAATACTCTTTAACACTAATGCTACCTTGCTTAAGGTTGATGAATCCTCCCACTGTGGCTTCCCTCAACTACTGGGGAAAGAACCTATCTAGAAATGCCTCCTTAAACATATCTCATTTTATGGGGCCCGCTCTACCGGCCTACCTTCTTTTCATTGCTCATAACATGTTTGAGCCACATCGTTCAATTGATAAGCGGCTAGTTCCACTTTTTCTACCGTACTCATTCCCATGATAGCTAAATCCTTCTAAACCTCCTCTATGAACCCATTAGGATCTTCCTCCACATTGGAGCCACTGAACTCCGGAGGGTTCATCCTCAAAACCTCTCTCACCCTAGAAGTAGAGATCCCCCTTATTGGGTTAGCCGGGGCGACTGCCTCCCTATTGGCTTGGGCACTCATAGCTTAAGCTTGAGTTATCACGGCTCGAGCTTGAACTGTCATGGATTGGGTCAATGCTAGCAAAGCAGACCTAATCTCTACATTACTTATATGTGGAGGATCAATAGGAGCTTGAGGAGGACCTTCATGTGGAACTTGGGGAGGAACCTCTTGCTCCACATTGCCTTTCTCATCTCTCCTAACATTTGCCTTTGTATTAGCCATACCTTGGTGAACAACGGGCATGAATTAGAAGAAGGGCCTACTAAAGCGAAACTCTATGGCATGACTTAGAGAATGAAGAAGTGAGATTTCCTAAGCATCCAATAGCCTCCTATTTATAAAGGTGGCGCGCTTCACATATATGAACAAGACTCTACTAGACGTGGTTTGAGACAATCCTAGAACCATTTTAAACCTTGTGCTCTGATACCAAGTTTGTTACGATCCAGTGGTACCCGCTAGATGTAACAATGCGTACTTGACCTTGAAGGGGTCTCATACAAGAACATATCATATCATAACATAAGAAAATAGAAAAATATGGGAAAATTTACAACTTTAAACAATCAAAGTCATTTTCATAAAAACAAACGGAAGTCTCTATATGCTTTGTCTCGAACCATCTAACACAACTTTTAGAATAAACTCTTGGAACACAGTCCATACAATAGTCTCAACAAGAAAATAAAAGACATAAAGTAAATGTGGGTGTTATCCTCGAAGCTATGAGAACTCACAAAGATCTTCAACTCCTTGTTACTTCTAGAAGCCTATCTCCAAGAGTAGCACTCAATCTCCGAACCCTACATTTTATTAGAATGTAGGCAAAGTATGCATTAGTACAAAATGTGCCAAGTATGATAGCTAGCACAACATCATAAGAGCATCTCAAAATGGTTAGTAACATAAGACATAAACATAAGAGATAATAACATAGTCATAGCATAAGCTCCAACATAAGCAGCATATGATCATAAGTCAACATAAGACCTAGTTAATGAGCATACGAGATAAGTCATAATCATAATAATCAAAGTCTCTAGCATAAGCATCATATAAGGATAATTGACTCTTAGTCATCTATACCATAATAGAACCATTCTCAAGTAACCACAAAAGCATACATGTGCAAAGCATGAATAGCGTCCCATAATGCAACCCAAGCCAAGTATCCCTTTTTGTTCATCTCAATTATGACCTATATACATGGTAAAGTCTCTATGCTTTTCTACCATAGGTGCACCATACTCCTAAGTAACCTCAAAGCACACTTGTGCAATGCATGAAAGGAATCCCATAATACCTTTCACACAAAGCATAACCTTGAAGTCAACCTAGTCATATTCACCCTCTTTTAGTCACACTATTGGCTTTCTTCATATAGACAAGGGAACTATCACCTTAAGTCAATCATATCTTGGAAGACAACTATGGCAACAATCCAAGTTAAACTACACCATATAAAAGAACCCTTAATAACTAGTCTCAAGTCATACTTGTGAAATGTATGGATAGCATCCCATACGACTACCCACACTAAGTACACCTTTAAACTATCATGAACGCTCACTAGTTGGGGACTAGTCCCTCTATTCTATTTGCCTATATTCATATAAGGTACTTCTCTATTTAGTACAAGGCAAGTCACAACCCATTAATGAACTCTATTTATCAATTCAAGCCTACCAAGGAATAACCCCTATTAGGCTAGACCATGTTATCATCTTACTAACATAACTAGGTCAAGCTAAGCTAACTACCTTGGAAGACATACAATCAAGCAAGTCCAAGCTACTTTAAGAAAGGTACAATTGTCCAATCCTAGCTACTATGAAATAGTCCTAGACCAACTAAGTCATTCTTCCCTTACAAGCACACCAAGATGCTAATGTAAACTATCCTTAGGAGAGTATGATTCTCATCCTAAGCTACCCTTGAAATGCATCTCACAAGGCAAGGTCAAGCTATCCTTAGGAGAGTATGGATCCTCAATCCTAAGCTACCCTTAGGATATTATAAGTCCTTAATCTTGAAGCTACAATGAAGTGGTCTTGGCTAAACCAAGTCATTCTATCATGAAGTCATCCTAAAAATGCTAGTTCAAGCTACCCATAGGAGAGTATAAATCCTCAATCATAGGGTACCATGACTACTCCTAACTTATGCTACTATGAAATGCATTTTACAATGCCAAGTCAAGCTATCCCTTAGGAGAGTATAGATCCTCCATCCTAAGCTATCAATCTTGGTCTTCTCCTACAAAGGCAAGCTATACATGAAGGGAACATATGTCACAACTTCAAGCTGTTCTAGAATAACAGGCTTTGATTAATTTTAGTTTATTAAGCCAACCTAGAATCATTCTATGTGAGAGAACCTTGGATCTCCTATCATCTTTATTCCTAAGTGTGTAAGAGATAGGCAATACACAACAAAATCACATAATATTGGCTTTACCCCCAAAGCCCTAATATTGATGACAACAAGCCCTACTTCAAGCTTTCTTCCTTAATCTCATAATCATACCTAGATTTCAAGGTAATGCAATCACATTATTCACTAGTACGTGATTCTAGTCATAATTGATTCATATTCAATAAAGTCTAGTTCAATTCATGATTATATGATCCTAACATTAATCAGTTACTACACATGACATTGCTTTAGGAAGATCACCTTCGAACCTTAAATTTCTTCTTTAATGGAATAAACCCACAAATATCACATTCATCAATTTACACTAGGGTTTACCATAGAAATCACATAAATTCATCATATAATCATAATTCAATGCTAATACAATCATAATTACGTATTATCCACTAGATTGGAATCATACCTAAACTCTACCCATAATGTAACTAGGAAACCCTAGCTAGATTGGGTTTTTGACTTCACAATAGGGGGAAAACCTAAGGGGTTGATGTTTGCGTAATCAAGACACAACCTTCAATTCGAGTGTCTACGATCGTACAATAGTAAAGTAACCCAACCAAGGGTTGGGGTCGAGTCCCAAGGGAGTGGTTTAGAGAATTAATAGGAAAATAAAATTTAGTTCTAATTAGTCATAGCTATAGACATTATCGAATATAAACATGCTAAATCTATAGGGGTGACACAAGCGTCAATTATCAATGGGGGTTTTTGTATTAGTTAACAACTACAACCAGAGAAAACATAAGAAAACTAGATAAAGAGACGGGGTTCTTGGGATGTGAAATACACGATAAACTAAATTATCAGGTACATGCTTTTGATAGTAAATTGCTGAGTATTTGTGACTAGGCTAGACTATAGTGGGGTTAAATTCGCTCTCGAGCAACCTACCTCGAATCGACTTGGTTTCTCTCGAACACCGAGTTGCCGTTTTAAGCATAGCTCCACCTTAGCCCATTCACTCTTTCTCGAGTAGAATGTGTGGGAGAAGGACTAGGATTCACTCTCTTGAGTTGAACCCATGTCGACCCAATACTACCAGCTATCAATTTAGTAGTCTTAGGTTTACGACCTCTCTTGAGCAAGCCGAAAACACTAAGATGAAATCGTATTTGCAACAACAACTCTATTAAGTACATACACAACTACAAAACGAAATCACATTTACACAACAAACACACCATCAACAAGTAATACCTAACAGATAATGTAACCCATATTTACAAAATCACACCCCAAGAATTGGGTTTTAGCTAGGCATGTAAAAGAGATAAAAATTTATACCAATATCAGTTTCCATCAACTAAGTATGAAGGATTAAGAATTAAAACACGTCAAGAGTGAAGAATCTTCGAGACCCAAGTCCAATTTCTTGGAGTTTTTCCCTTTGAATCTTCAAGGTCTTGCGAACACAGTCTCCTAAACCCTCTAAAACATCAAATTGAAAATATTCTAAGTCTCAATAATAATTGTCTATGACTTGAAACTAAGTTAACAATTTAGACAAGTATTTATAGTATTTGAAAATTTGTGCTGCAGCGGATCACTCGACGCAGTTATTCAGGATCGCCGATACACTCGGTGATCTGCCTTTTGTTCGATTTCATCGCCTTCTTACTTTAGCCTTCAGCATCTTTGTGCTTCGAGTCATTAGGGGATATAGTACTGCTTCGAGGAACTACATGGTGACACGCCGACTGCTCTATCTCATCGCGAACTTCGTCTTTCCCTTTAAGGCTTATCACACTGGAACAAAAGGTGATCTCCAGGCCGATCGGCGACTCACCAACTGACCTTGGCGATATTCAGGCCTTCATTTCTTCGTTCTTTTTAGCCGCCTTGTTTCTTCTTGCCAAGTAGTGTCCATGCTTTGCCACAAACACCAAATACCTTAAACCTAAGGGTATTCATCAGATATTGAGACAAAAATATGCATTTGAGGACACTAATTGTATCAAAATATAGCCCTAAATGAGTCCAAATTGTGGACTCATCAACACCCCCAACTTAAACTTTTGCTTGTCCTCAAGTTAAACTCAAGTTCAATAGTCCAAAAAGGATTTCTCGAATAGTGCTACACAAGACTCGATCATGAATGTACACAACAAGAAGCAATTTACTCAAGCAAGGATCAATTGTGTACCCAAAAATTCAAGTTGTGACACACAATTACCAAAGATTCTCAAGCTCACAATACTTGCTTCAAGTGCAAGTTCAAGCTCAACAAAAATATTTGAATGCCCTCACACAAAGGATGATTCCATATTCACACACAAAGGTTTAATCATATAAAGCTTCGAAATCAAATGCAACACTTACACTAAAAAACAAGAACACAGTGCATGCTTTCATCCATAGGTTTGCCCGTATTTTCCAATCGACATTTGTTTCAGTTCACTCAAGATCAGAAAGGTCTTTACAAGACTTGTAATGGGGCTTAGTGCAAATGTATGATTATTTAGGCTTAGTGACTTTCATCCTCATGAAATGTGGTGCTCACACACTCCCTTTCCTCTTCTTTCATCAATTTCGTTAGTGCTCATAAGTTATCCCATTATTAACTCTCCATGGATTGTTCGGGAACCTCATTTCTTTTGTATTTTATTCCACAATTTTTTTTCTTTATTCTTTTCTTCTCTTTTTCTCTTCTCCTTTTCTTTATGAAGGGGTTCCATTTTCCTCAACACCATGGGTTAAAGAGACTTTCCTTGCACTTCTTGACTTGCCCTTATCTTTTCACCACAGCCCCAACTTAGGCTTTTGGCCTAAGTTGGCTATTCCATCAATCACAAATCAAAAGGATTAAGGGTAGTCGGTTAAGGGAGGTCTAGTTTTCATCAAGTTTCTTTCAAAGAAAAATAGGGCTCAAGGGGTGTTCAAAAGAGGTTCACACACTCACAAGGTAGGTCACAAAAGAGGTATATCTCAAATTGGCTCACACTCTTCGAAGTTGCCTCAAATCATAACAAGAGATACTCTTACATAGTCGACCGGACCAACGGGGCAAATTCTAGGTATTGTCATGCATGGTTCACAGTAAGCTCATCCCACAAGGAATCAACACAAAAGTCAAACAAGAATCTTCACTTTCGCTAGTGTGCAACGTTCATTGCAAGAGAATCGATTTGATCCATGGCTAATCACAACGAGATGCAAAGAGTTCACATATTGTCTATGCACCTTTATCTGGTCTCATTGTAGCCGTACCTTCATGTTTGTCGATTATGAGAACCATTCAAGTCATCGGTATTGATCAAAACCGAGACCTAAATTTGCTAAAGAACAACCACTATCCAGTACATACAAGAGGTGGCAAAGATTTAAATTTTTTTGGAAACGTCAAATCATTTACATAATTAAAATACGAAGCCACAAGCTCAAACCTTCCACGAAAAACTGTATAAAACACAACATTATGATTCACAACCCAACAAGAATATAGTGCACACAAAGGTGGGCCACACCCCACCAAAATTAAAAACATTTGTCATCAAATGCAAATAACATAATATCCATAATTTAAAATAAAGAAAGACAGAGAGGGAGGTAAAGAGGGGATCATGTCTATGCATTCTCTCCATCTGTCTGGGCATCGGTGCCCGATGTGTCATCCTGGACTTGGATATAGTCCCCGTAGCTACTTCAGAAGGTTCAACGACAACTGACTTGCTAAAATTGTCCAACTCATGAGCCGCAAAAAGGAATGAATAGCTGTGTAGAATCCACGAGTCCACAAAGGGACAGTCGGATCTCGGGGGACAGATCTCTTGCTGGAACTAGGCTTTATACCCTCACTTCCCGTCTTGGGAGGATTCACTTCATTTCTGTCTTTCCTAAAAAAATTCGCTCTTATCTATCGAGGTGGCATGATTCTCCCTGCAACTTTAGGTCTAGCCATGTTTGTAAAACTTTGAGGCAAAGTTAGAAAATATTCGACAAACAAAACAAAGACAATCAGCTCCAGGCAGACTTGCCAATCCTTTCGGCGAGCAAAGGGTTTCCCACCGAAGGTTTCAGTGCAATGGGGGTTCAAGGGGTTCAGACAAAGGGCGAACAAGATGACTTTCGGCGATTCACCGAGTGCTTTTGGCGAACTCATCCTTCTAGTCGAAAGGTTCAGAAACCAACACAACATATTAAATGAAATTATAGGTGACATAGGGTGATTAGGCGAGCCGTACAGTAGTTCAGCGAGCTTGACCCAGCTCACCAAACGACCCAACGTGGCTTCATGCAACCCACCTTCTCGAATTCAGCCCCGCGTGCCCCGAAAACTAAAGCAAGGCATGCACAACTCAAATAAGGCTTATACCCAATGATACTCATGCACAACCCACGATTTTTCCTCTTCTTCAAGAAACAATATTCAAGAATTAACTATTTAACTCGGTATGGGTAAAATTAGTGAATCTAACAGGCAAACAATTTTTTTTAATCCTACCAAAGAGGCCCAGCACACATCAACAAGGTAATATCATTGCATTGAGTACAAAATCGATAGAAAGAGCTCAGAGTTTGGGAAGCAACCTTTCGTGCTTAATAAATGGAATTGAATCGCTAGGCAACATTATAATCCATGTTCCGAGCACAAATCAACAACTAATAATACCCCAAAAATGCAAGAACTATAAAAACTAGAGTGCGGGTGTGAGTTTGGGATGACAGAAGGGTGTGGAAAAAGGAATGAATTTGAAACTTTTAAACCTTTTGCCTGAAAAACCATCCAGTTTTCACCCATTCGGCGACATTAGTTAGGATTACCAAACCACTCAGCGTTTCTCCAAGTAACTATTTCCCTCGTCGAATTTTGCAGAACTTCCATTTATCTAGGGAGTCCAAGTGGTGGTCTCCGTCGGGATCACCGACATGGTAGGGGATTTGCCAATAATTTCATGTGCTCGCCGAGTTTTACAAACTCCAATGTAAGTTGGTCTTGAGTCTAATGGCGGTCTAGTTCAGGGTCGCTGAACTATTCGGTGATTCCCTGATTGGACCTGTTGCTCGCCAATATGCACTTTTCATTCACTCTCCACACTTCCATCTGCACAATCAACACAACATTATGTTATCAAAGCAACATAAAGTAATAAAGGCTTTTGGATTGCCTCCCAAACAGCGACTTAGTTAACGCCGTGGCACGACGCAAGTCCACCTTCACACAACATTTTTGGTGTTGACCATAGTGTAACTAGGCAAACCCCATTTTTCACTTGGATTTAGTTGAGACGACATCTGACCCATTTGGGTCTCCAACTGCTTGATTGATACTTAATGGGAGGTGACGGTCTGGCTAAGGGTCGACACATCTTCCTTTATTTCTTTCAAGATCTTGTTTGACCCCTCAACTTTGTTATGGATACGAGAAAACATATCCTCAGATCGACCACCTTCTGAATCCTTCAGCTTTTGGCTCTCATGGGGAGGCACATACCGGCCTTTCTCCCCATCTTTCCAGTTGGGATTTCGGTCCCTCCATTCTCTCTCGCGATCCTTCTAACCATCTTCTCTAGCCTAACCCTGTTTAGGACCATTCCTCGAGTAGTTTGAACGATAACCACCGCCTTGGTTGGCTAGAAAATTTACCTCTTCATTGTACAAGGCTTTAAACTTCGTCTCCTCATGAGTTACACACCCGACCCCAATGACATTGACACTACGGGCACTAGTTCCCATGACATTTTTGGATAGAGTGTCAAGCTGTGTCATGATCTTCGCCATGTTTTGGTTTCTCTCATGATCCTTTTCCATCTTCTCCTTGGATAGCTTGAATGTGAGAGGGGAGACTTGGTACTCGCGGGTGTACCACGCTCTGTTGATGGTTGTCATGCCATCTAGAAGTTGGGTTGCTATTGTATACGGTTGCTGCATCAAGCATCCAGGTGAAAGTTATGCAGCAACACCTTTGTTTAGCGAGTCCAAACTCTGATAAAAGTACTGTAGCAGCACATTATCCGGCAAACCATGGGTTGGGCATTGAAATACCAAAATTTTGAACCGTAGCCAAGATTCATGCAAAAACTCTCCTTCTAGACTCTTAAAGCTTTGGATACTATCCCGAAGAGTCATCATCTTTGAGGGAGGCAAAAATTGCACATAAAATGTGGTGACCAACTCCTCCCAAGAAGTGATGGATTCATGTGGCAACTGCGCCAGCCATTTGCACGCTTGTCCCATCCGCGAGAAAGGGAATAACCTTAACTGGACTAACTTCTGAGAGATATCTTTGAAAGATAATGGTCCGCACACATCTACAAAGTTTCGAAGATGCTCGTGAGGATCCTCATGCACCAATCCACAGAAAAAGTCCTTTGAGTTGCAACATAGTGCTCATTACATGGAACACTGCACTTCCTTCGGCTGGAGGTAAACAGATAGGCCCAATACCTCCCATGCGATAGAGGTCATAAATGTTGGGCTCTTGGCCATCGTTTAGATTTCTGATGTCATCTTGGTGGCCAACCTGGCTACTGTTGCTACCATTAATAATCATGCTTCTTGAAATATTCACACAAGCAAACAAAACAAAACTAAAAATTAAGTAAGTGGAACTACAACTAAGAAGAACAAAAAATATACTGAACTAAAAATTCTCAAATAACACCACTCTATGGCAGCGGCGCCATTTTGATGTTTGCGTATTTAGGACACAACTTCCAATTCGAGTGTCTACGATTGTACAATAGTAAGTAACCCAACCAAGGGTTGGGGTCGAGTCCCAAGTGTGTGGTTTTAAGAATTAATAGAAAAATAAAATTTAGTTCTAATTAGTCATAGCTATAGACAATATCGAATATAAACATACTAAATCTAAATGGGGTGATGGTTAACAACTACAAACAACAAAAATATAAGAAAACTAGATAGAGAGACAGGGTTCTTGGGATTTGATAGGAATACAGAATAAACTAAATTGTCGAGTACATGCTTTTGATAGTAAATTGTTGAGTATTTGTGACTAGGCTAGACTATAGTGGGGGTAAATTCTCTCTCGAGCAACTTACCACGAATCAACTCGGTTTCTTCCGAACACGGAGTTGCTTCTTTAAGCACAACCTCTGCCTTTGCCCATACACTCTCTCGAGCGAAATGTGTGGGAGAAGGACTAGGATTCACTCTCTCGACCTGAACCCGTGTCGACCCAATACTACCTGCTATCAATTTAGTAGTCTTAGTTTTACGACCTCTCTCTCTCGCAAGCCGAAAACACTAAGATGAAATCGTATTTGCAATTACAACTCCATTAATTCCATAAACAACTACTAAACGAAATCATATTTAAACAACAAATAAACCATCAACAAGCAAGACCCATTAGATAATCTAACCCATATTTACCAAATCACAACGCAAGAATTGGGGTTTTCGCTAGACATGTATAAGAGATATAAATTTATACCAATATCAATTTCCATCAATTGGGTATGAAGTATTAAGTCTTAAAGCATGTCAAGAGTGAAGAATCTTCGATACCTAAGTCCAATTTCTTGGAGTTGAAAACCTTTGAATCTTCAAGGTCTCACAATAAAGTCTACAAAACCCTGTAAAACTTCAAACTAAAAATATTCTAAGTCTCAATAATAATTATCTATAACTCGATACTAAGTTAACTATTTAGAAGAGTATTTATCGTGTTAGAAAATATGTGCTATAGTGGATAACTCAGCTCAGTTAGTCGGGATCACCGATACACTATGCGATCCGCCTTTTGGTCCATTTCATTGCCTTCTTACTTTAGCCTTCAGCATCTTTGCACTTCGAGTCATTTGTTGATATAGTGCTGCTTCGTGGAACTACTCGGTGACACGCCGACTGCTCCATTTCATCGCCAACTTGATCTTTCCCTTCAGGGCTCAGCATACTGGAACAAAAGGCTATCTCCAGGCCAATCGGCAACTCGCCAACTCGGCTCGGTGATCTTCAGGCCTTCATTTCTTCATTCTTTTCAGCCGCCTTGTTCCTTCATTCAAAGTAGTGTCCATGCTTTGCCTCAAACTCCAAATACCTGAAATATAAGGGTTATCATTAGATATTGAGACAAAATATGCATTTGAGGACACTAATTCTATCAAAATATTGTTCTAAATGAGTTCAAATTGTGGACTCATCAGAGGGTCTTTGGGTGGAAGAACCCATAGATGATTAAGCTAACATAACTCAATTCAAAGCCCTAATCCAGTTTGAAACAATGGAGGAAAATTGATCTAAGTTGCTGCCCCAATTTCCTTTCTTCTTCTTCTTTTTCTTCACTTCTAAAGAGAAATTTTTTTAAGAGTATTTTAAGTTCTTAGATGAATGAGTTAAATGATTTAGTTTAGGGGTTTATTAGGTATATATCGGTGGTTAAATAACTAACTAACCTACCTACCTTAACCCCTAATTATTTAATGACTTAACCCCCAAACTCCTAACTAAAACTAAAACATGTAAAACTGTCATGACCAACGGAACGCCCACCCATAGACCATGGGTTGGCCCACGGGGCGTACTGGAAAGTCGTAGGTGGGATTCATAGTCTCAAGTTTGAAGGAATTTGCAGGCCTTGATTCACGACCCCCACCTACGGGGAGTGGGTCCACCTACGGCAAGTAGGTGGCAAAGCATAGGTGACCTTCACATTATCAGTTTTGGGGCTATTTTGAGGGTCCTCCTGAAGGACCCCTTGGGTGGTCCTAGGGGGTCGTACTTTGATGCCCTAACCCTTAAACCCCTATTCTAAGTACGAGAATCATCTTTATGACTTAAACCCTCTCATTAAGCTCTAAAACTCTTACGAAAAGCTCTAAAACTCTCTAGTTGAACTTACTAGTTTCCGTGGTGTTACACCTACCGGCCTCGCATATTTCCATTTGTTGAACCAAAGTTGAACAACACCTTTTAATCGATAAGCGTCCAATTCCGCCTTCTCTGCCGGATTCATTCCCACAAAGTCCAACAACTTAGAGACCTCATCTATGAACTCTTGAGGATCTTCCTTTATCTTTCACCCATAAAGTTCCAGAGTTTCTATCCCGGCATGTGTCAACATTTGAAAACAAAACCTAAACTTCTCTTTAGTCACTTGATCAGTCAAAGGATTAAGTGGAACTTGAGGAGCTTGAGGAGAAGCTCCTTGATCAACATTGTCTCCCTAAATTCCACTAGTGAAGGTTCTTTGAGTTGTCACATCTTGTATACATCTTGTAGACCATCGGGTAAGGATTAGGAGAGATAACTTATAGAGTTAAACTCTATGGCACGACTTAAGAGTAATGAAAGAAGTGAAGTTTCCTAATTATTTTGTACCTTCTCATTCATAAATGTGGGGCGCTTCACACTCATGAACGAGACTCTACTAGACGTGGCTTATGAGACATAATCCTATAATCATTCTAAACCGTGTGCTGTGATTACCAAGTTGTCACAACTCAGGGGTACCCGCTAGATGTAACATGGCGTATAGAACCTCGAAGAATTCCATACAAGTCACTTAGGTCTCATAACATAAGCAATAGATCAATAAGAGTAAAAACAAATGGCAAGCCTAAACATTTTCATAAACAAAAGTGGAACTCTAGACACTTTGTCTCAACATAGCCATCTATTACAATCATGAATGAAATAGGGCCTAGCCCATACAATATGTCCAAAAGTAAAAGTGCATGAAATAAACTATGACATAAGAAAAGCCATCCTCGAACCATGAGGACTCACTAAGCTTGGGAAAAAAATCAAGTCCAAGCTCTAGCCACAAGAATGATCACTTTGAGAACCGAACCCTACACTTGGGAAAAATGTTGGCAAACTAGGCGTTAGTACAAAAATGCACTAAGTATGATAGCCATGCATGAAAACATTGGAAGAATACAAACAGGGACATTTCATTTGAAAGCATGCAATTTACCAAGTTCAACATGATATAAGAGTTTAGAAGTCATAAGTCATCAAACATAGACAACATAGTCATCCTCATTTTTTTAAACTCATATACAAGCTTCTTGAGTAATCATAGTTCATTAATAATGTTCTTGTTCTTTCTCTCGGAATAATCCTTCAGAAACATGAGACCATGTGAGCTTAACATGGAATCCGTTGACTCTCATACCGAAAAGGGTTAGTCTACTTGCCTAAGATAGAACCAATAACTTTAGCTTTGGTGGATCCACTAGCTAAATATCCTAAATAGGCATGTAGTTTATGGGATAAGGAGATTGATACTACAAACTTGGACTCAACTTGCGTAGAAGGCTTCCATCTCATGAGACATACTTCGGAAATCCGGACTCAACAAGCGTACAAGGTCCCCATTAGGAAGCTGGACTCAAGTTACGTAAAAGATTCCATCTCATATTCAATATCCACTCAGTCCTAAGCATTAATCCCACAGAGTACTTATTAAGTTTTGACTTAACTCATGTTCATGGAAGAATGTCCTTGATAATCAATCCAACTTAGTTCATTAGGATAGGTCTTAGATCATGCGTGAGAAAACCTTTCACCATCCATGTGTACATGTGAATCTTAGATTTAATTAGGTGAGAAAGCCTTTCAACCTTAGAATCTTAATTATTTGAGAAACCTTTCACATCATGTTCATTCATAGATGTGTATATGAGAATGTCCTTTCGAAAACACAAAACAATATCATAATCCTTGACACTTCACTCTCAAACTGTTCTTAAAGCATCTACATATATTTCATAAAACATGCATAATCTCATACTTTGCCTTTTGAAGGTTCAAAGCTCACTTTCAATCAGTACATCTAGAATTCAAACATTAGACATGGATATCATCATAATTCAAGTGACTCAATCGCTACATCCATAATTTCATAACATTCCTCTTTCATCAAAAAAGACCCACATTATACGATCACAATTGTGAAATATGGGAATTTCATGGGTTCATGGGGAAACATCATACAATAATTATAATTCATCAATTCATGCTTGATTTCATAAAAAGCTTCTTTCATAATAAAAACCCACATTATATCATCATAATTGGAAAATATGGGATCTACATGAGTTCATGAGGATTCATCATTAAAGCCATAGGAAATCATCAATTCATGCTTAATATAACATAATTCAATCATTAGAATCAAGTTTGAAATGAACCCATGACTTTTGAATCAAAACCTAACATTTGGGGATTTCTATCTTTTTGAAATTGGAGATTTTGAGAGGACTCCATGGATTAAAGCTATCCATGGATAAAAACTACCATACCTTAACAACAAAGCCCAATGAAATAGATTAACAAAAGTTTGCTTCTTGAACCCTAGCTTCAATCTCATTCTTTTACTTGTTCTTCCTCAAGTTTCTAGAGAGAGAAATATTTTGGAGAGGATGAACTTTAAGAATTATTTTGGGTTTTTGAATAAATGACTTAATTGGGTTGGTTTTGGGGTTAAAATGACTTATATAGGGGTCCTAGGCTTGGGCAAAATGACATAGCTTTGAGTTAAAATAATTGGGAAAAGATCCAAAAAGTCCCCTGACTGGAAACTGCCGCAATGGCATGATGGAGTCCTTCATGGGTCGTCATCATCACCATGGCTAGTCAAACGGGTTATGAAGAATTTCAACCTGACAGTGCTTCACTATTTCGGGAATAACTTTTTACTCCGAGATGGGAATTGGGCAAACTAGGTGGCATTTGAAAGAGGACTCAGAGACCTTTAATTTGATTGGTTATGGCCCACCTAATTTCGGTTTGAGCGAAAATATATGATCATTTGAAGTTGACCCTAAACTCTAAGTCTAGTGAAAAACACTAGACCTGAGGCTCCACGAGCCGTGGTGCCCCTTCTGGTCATAGTCCAGTAGCTAGGTAACCTTTCCACGAGTTCTCTAAGCCTTCTCGAGCCATGAACTGGCTCGTGTGGAGGAGGCCAACTTGGGCCATCCTTGGGGATCTACTGCCTCACCACCACAGTTGGTCCCATGGGCCGTGGTGACGACGACGAGCCGTGAAGGCTCTTTTGGGAAGGTCGGCAGTGCATAGGGAATTTGGGCATCCTTGGCCCTTTCCTTTGCTCTTGCCCTCACCCTTGGCTTGTTGGCCTCACCCTTAGCCCTAGTTTAGACTACTAGTTTCCGGGGTGTTACAAAAACTTGATGTACTGAAGACTTGCTAGAGCTGATGGTGAATCGAAGTTTGTAGTACACTCAATACACTCCACTCCACAAAAGAATAATGAAGAAAATACAATTAGGGGGTCAGTACAGGAGAACATGTAATGAGTACATATTATCGGCCGACTTAAAATAGAAACCAATATGCATAAAGTAATAATATGAAATAAACTATAGCACTTAGCTGGTGATAAGCAACAAACATGAACAAGTGACAATAACATTGAAGAAAGTACATAATCAATCCATAATATCAGAAAAACATATGAGGACTGAGGTCTCCATGCCATGCTCTTTTGGGAAATTGGGTTCTTTGAGATTGAGTACCTTAAGCTAATTCGATTTGTTTCCTTTAATTTTTTTCGTACCACAACGCGACACCCGATCCAATAATATCTTGTCAGAATGTGACACCTGATCCATTAATATCATGTCGGAACATGACACCCGACCCAATAATAACGTGACACCCGATCCAATAGTACTGTGTCAGAACATGACTATAACAGCTCGTATTATGCATATGCTTGTTATATTCTTGTGATATTTGGCATAGCCTTATTGTATAGGTGAGAGTCTATGTCTCTTATATGATTAGTGTTGGTTTAAACTAGCTCGAAAGGTGATGTGATGCCTTGCACGTTTCAGCATGTGTACTACAAGTTAACTCCAATGGGAGTATTTAAACTCGAGATAGTAAGCTGGTAGTTGAGCTTAAAGTTGAAAGTTAAGTCGTAAGTTAAAGAAAAAGGGATTAATATTTAGAAAATGGAATAAAATAAGTGAGTTCAATAATTGGTTGTATGATAAAGAATATTTGAGGTTGTTTTATGTATATTGCTGTTGGTGCAGCTTGGGTAATCTTTAAAAAGGATACATAGTGTTTGTATTGGGCAGAGAAGGAGGGTGTGGTCATATACATTATTTTAAGGGTTGTATGAAATCATTATCTGTCAAAGTTAGCTACTATTTTATGAGGCTCACGGTGTGATAGCTACTAATTTTAATTTATCATGACTTATTCTGTAGATTAAAACCTAAAAGGGGAGGATGAATCATGATAGTTGTATTGGTCAAAGGATATGGTATGTAAGGCTATTTGATTCAATATTTCTCGGCATGAAATATGATACTTGCGATTAATATTAATAAGTAAATTTCCTAAGTTCTATGCCTTGTAAAGGAAACATAGTGGCAACGTACGATCTCCAAATAGATAACAATATTTCCCCCTCTTCTTAGTGTATAGAATTACTTCATTATATGTTCACTAATCTCTACTTTTGTAATTATCCTTCTATGTGCTAGTATAGAAATGATATTTCCAGAAGCAAGTTTGGTGAATCCTCCTCTTAATTAGTTGAAGTCAATTGTGTCATTTAAGCTCACAAGTAATGCATTGATGTTACATAGCTCCGTAAGTCATTGTTACTGCCTTGAAGTATTATTTTCATGATTCTACTACTGGTCCGTAGTACTAAATATAAAAAATGATTATGACCACCAAAACAACAATCTCAAAGATTAAAGTATCTATGTGATACTATCAGTATATTTATGTGTGGTAGCCCAGGGGTAAATGCCTAGCATGGGTCGATCCCAATTGGTATATAAGGGTGACGACTCAGGCGCGAAAGACTAGCATGGCCCGATCCCAATTTGTAAAGAAGGGTGGCAGCTCAGGGGCAAAAGCCTAGCATGGGCGGATCTCAATTTGTGTAATTATGAGGACAACATCCCAGGGGTTAAAATGCCTACCATGGGTCATCCTCTTCTACCATTGATCAACTGATCATTCGTATCACATGCCTTATAAGGATTATAACACATAGAAAGGTAAAGACAATAATGTAACAAACATGATTCCACAAGACTTAACAAAGGTGGTCTTTTTTTCTGATTTTTGTGCACATATATTGATACTTGGTTTCATTCAAACTCTTATTTATATATGTTATTGACTTACATGTTTAGTACATTTTTTCGTACTGCCGTCCCTCCTGGGGGATGGTGCCTTTCATGTTGCAGGTACTTGTACTCCAGCTAGTAGACCTCCTCAATAGGAGCACATGACACTCATCTACTTTTGGTGAGCTCCGGGTTGATTCAGAGCTTTACTTAGTCCTTGGTAGATTCATTTTGGTATTGTATTGTAGTTAATGGTAAGGCGGGGTCTGTCCCGACCTACTCTAAGGTTTTCTATCTTTTAGGGGCTTTGTAGACTTATATATATGGTTAAGTTGTGTCATAACAAGTTATGGCCTCAATGGACAAGTCTTGTTTATAAATTTTGGGTCTACTTATGTTGTTTCGTATCGCTGGATCCTATGTGAACTAGTCACAAGATTGTCATAGTTATAAGCATAGTAAGCACAAGTTATATGTTGGTTCCCTCAGGACTTAAGGGCATCGGGTGCCTTTCCATCTTAATGGGATTTGAGGCGTGACAAAAGTGGTTTCAGAGCACGTCATCCAAGGGAGTCTACAAAGTTGTGTCCGCGTAGAGTCTTGGTGATGGATATGTTGTGCACCACATTTATAAATAGGGGGCTACGAGACATGTAGGAGTTATCTCTTTTCTTTTATTTCTTAGATCGTGCGATAGAATCAGTGTTGTAGTGAATCATATCTAACTTCTAAATAATTTTTATCATAGCAAAGATGCTGATTACAAGAAGGAGTAAAAGTACAGGCAAACGAGTAGATGTGGCTTCACAAAAAGGGACCAGACAACCACCACCTAATCAAGTTGTTCAAAGTGAAGCTCAAGATGAGTCTCTATCATAGACTTCCCCGACCCCTCCATCTCCAGAAGATCTAGGGAGGGAAGCTGCACCTCCAAAACCCCCTATTAATGCTACCGAGAGATTTAAAGAATGTAGTCCAATTATTGACTCGTATAGTTGTTGACCACGGCCAAATGCAAGAAGCTGCAGTTTTAGGTACTAGTGGTGTAGATAGAGCAGCTGGCACGCGGATACATAATTTTCTTAATTTGGACCCTCCATCATTCACCGAGTCAAAATCTAATGAAGATCCACAAGAGTTTATAGATCAGATCCAACACACTTTGGATGTTATGCATGTATGTGGTAAAGAAGAACTTGAGTTAGCAGCATATAGACTAAAGGGTGTGGCTATATTGTGGTATGAAGCTTGGAAGGAAACTTGTGGAACAGATGCACCTTCAACTATATGGAAAGAGTTCAAAAAGGCACTCCTTGACAATTATCTGCCATTGAAGATCCGAGAGGCCCATGCGGATCTGTTCTTAAATCTTCTCCAAGGAAGTATGAGCGTGAGAGAGTACGGTCTCAAATTTAATTCCTTGGCTAGGTATGTTCCTAATGTAGTAACTACTATGGACGATAGAGTTCATCGATATATGGATAGATTAGATTCATATATGGTTACAAAGTGTACCATTGCTTCATTGAATAAAGATATGGATATAGCAAGGATGGAAGCTTTTGTTCAAATATTGGAGGATCAAAGGCAAAGAAGAAGGACACAAGAGTCGGAAATAGGGTATCATAAGAGGGCTAGATCCATGGGGCAGTTTACACAATCCCAAGGTGAGTTTAGGCCTCGATTCTTTAATAGACCACCTAGGCCATCATCTTTCTACTCTACAGATAGTGCTCCACCACAGTTTCAAGGGTTTAAGGGCAATCAGTTTGGGCAAAGAAGTGAACGCCAAGGTTCACAAATAGCGAGTCATCAAGAGCAGGGAAGTACGAGCCCATCTAGGCTTCCTTGACAGCCTTGTAAAGAATGTGGAAGAAATCAACTAGGTGCATGTAGGTTTGGGATAGATGTTTGTTTTTGGTGTGGTACACCAGGGCATATGATGAGAAATCGCCCTCATAGGGGCATGGGTGGTGTTGAACACCCTATTAGATCGGTTGTTGCACCATCCTCATCAAAACCGTTTTTAGGTAGGGGACTTCAGATGGCTATAGGTCATGGTAGAGGAGCTAGGGGAGCAACTAGTTCTAGTGGGGTTCAGAATCGCACATATGGTCTAAGGGATCGACAAAAATTGGAAGATTCACCGGATGTGGTTACAAGTACATTGTCCATCTTTTCACATATTGTATATGCACTAATTGATCTAGGATCTACATTGTCATATGTTACTCCATTGATTGCTGGAAAGTTCAAAAGAACATTAGAATTATTAGTGAAGCCATTTGAAGTGTCTACACCGATTGGTGAGTCTATTATAGCTAGAAGGGTTTATCGTAAATGCATTGTATTTGTTTGTGATCGTGATACATTGTATGACCTTGTTGAGCCAGAAATGGTAGATTTTGATGTTATAATGGGTATGGATTGGTTAGCTTCTTGTTATGCCATGGTAGATTGCCGAACTAAGATGGTGCGTTTTCATTTTACCAAAGAGGCAGTCCTTGAATGGAAAGGTAATATTAAGGCAACAAGAGGCAAGTTTATTTCTTACCTTAAGGCAAAGAAGATGAAGTCCAAAGGATACATATGTCATCTAGTGAGGGTGAAAAACATAGATGTGGAGTCACCAACCTCTCAATCCATTCCATTGGTTAATGAATTTCCCGATGTATTTCCTTAAGATCTTCCAGATTTACCTCCAGAATGTGAAGTAGAATTTGGTATTGATGTGATTCCAGATACTCAACTTATATCCAACCCTCCATATAGAAAGGCCCCGGTGGAATTACAGGAGTTGAAGGAGCAATTAAAAGACTTGTTAGAAAAAAGGATTAATAAGGCCTAGTATGTCACCATGGGGAGCACCAATTTTGTTTGTACATAAGAAAGATGGCTCGTTGAGAATGTGCATGGATTCCCGATAATTGAATAAAGTAACAATTAAGATCAAATATCCCCTTCCTAGAATTGATGATTTGATTAATCAGGTACTAAGTGTTTTCCAAAGATCGACTTAAGGTCGGGGTATCACCAAGTAAGGGTCAAAGAAAAAGATATTCCCAAGACTGCTTTGCGGACATGGGATGGTCATTTTGAGTTTTTAGTCATGTCTTTTGGGCTAACAAGTGCACCAACAACTTTTATGGATTTGATGAATAGGGTGTTCAAGCCATTTCTAGGTGTGTTTGTTATTGTATTCATAGATGACATTTTGGTGTATTGAAGATCGGAATAGGACCATGCTAATCACTTCTGACATGTTTTAGAAATTCTTCGTGATCGTAGGTTGTATGTGAGGTTCTCTAAATGTGAGTTTTTGTTGAAATATCTGGCATTCTTAGGTCATATTGTATCTGGCAAATGAAAAAAGGTTGATGCTCAAAAGATAGAAGCCGTGATAAACTGTCCAAGACGTAAAACGCCTACAAAGATCTATAGTTTTCTTGGTTTGGCAGGTTATTACAAAATATTCGTTGAAGCATTCACTTCCATTGCTGCACCCTTAACAAAACAAACAAACAAAGAAACTAAGTTTCAACAGAGTGATGCATGTGTAAAAAGCTTCCAAGAGCTAAAGAATAAATTAACTTCTACACCTATATTGGTATATCCCGAAGGAACGACAGGGTATGCAGTGTATTGTGATGCTTTGGTAGTGGGCCTAGGATGTGTATTGATGTACCATGGTAAAGTAATAGCTTATGCATCAAGGCAGTTGCGGCCACATGAGAAAAATTATCCAACCCATGATCTAGAGCTAGCAGCAGTGGTGTTTGCTTTGAAGATATGGTGCCACTACTTGTATGGAGTTCATGTTGACATATATACTGATCACAAGAGTTTGCAATATCTCTTTAAGAAAAAGGACCTGAATTTTAGGTGGCTTGAGTTAATAAAAGATTAAGACATTGATATTTTGTATCATCCTGGGAAAGCAAATGTGGTAGTTGATGCCTTAAGTCGAAAAACGAATGCAAGCACTTATGGGCAGTTCACGGAAAGACAAGAGAAAACTAAAGATCTATACCTACTAACGAGCTTGGGGGTCTGCCTTCTTGAATCTCCAGATGAAGGGGTTATTATGCAAAATGCGGCAGAATCTTCATTAGTAGTGGAAGTGAAAGAAAAGTTGTATAGTGATCCTACTCTATTACAGCTTAAGGAAAATGTACAACAGGGTATGACAAAGGCATTTGAGCTTACACAAGAGGGAGTTCTTCAGTGTCAAAACAGATTGTGTACCTAACGTAGAGAATTAAGAAAGAGGATCATGATGGAAACACATCATTCGAGATATTCAGTCCATCCGGGGTCAACTAAAATGTATGATGACTTGAGACCATCTCCAACCCACCTCTATTTTACTCTCCATTCTCTATATTTGGAGAGTAAAATAGAGAATGGGCACTCCAACCCACCTCCAAATCACCCTCTATTCTTCAAATTTAGAGAGTTGAATAGTAGTTCTCCAAATTTGGAGAACTACCATTCACACTCTCTATTTCACTTTTTCATTATTTTATTATTATTTCTATTACTTTCTAATTAACATATTATTTTACATATAATTTCATTAATTAAATATCTAATATTAATAATTCTATTTAAATGTAATATAATATTTTTTTAATTTTTTTTTAATAAATACTAGTTTAATTTCAAATTAATAGTATTTTTTTAAAAAATCTAATTTTCGTCAATAATAAAATTTAATTTTATTATTAATTTTCATTATAAAGAATACACAAAATTAAAATGGCAAGATGAAAAATTTAATTTAAAAATACAATACATAATATGATAATTTAAATACAAGATAACAATACAATACATAACATAATAATTTAAATACAAGATAACAATACAATACAATACAATACATAACATAATAATTTAAATACAAGATAAAATACAACACATAACATAATAATTAATTTATCACAACAATAATTTAGTAATTTGGTAGGTCGTTTGCAGATTTAGCACTATTCGGAAAAAAATTAGGATATGATTTGGAGAATTGTTGCGATTGTGGTTGTGATTGCGGTTGTGACTGCAGTTGTGATTGTCGATTTCTTTTTTCAAGTATTAGTTGTTATTCTCGTTGCAGATAATCACGAATATTTGAATCACTAATAGTTTCTGAATTTTTCATTAAAATTTTATTTTCGTCTCTAAATTCCTTGGCTTTGATATATCTACATTTATTTTCAAATCTTGCTAGCGGTATTGCGCCTCCAACCCATTATGTAATTCAAGGAAAATAATACTATATAGGTTATTACTTAGCTGATGGTATATATCCTAAATGGTCTACAATTGTTCAAACTATTCGTGATCCTCATTCCCAAAAGAAGAAATATTTCGCGATCAAACAAGAATCATGTCAAAAAGATGTTGAACATGCATTCGGAATTTTGCATTCACGTTTTGCATTTATTGCAGGACCATCACATTTTTAGAGAAAGGAAGTGTTACATGATATAATGACTACATGTATTATACTACACAACATGATAATTGAGGATGAACGTGATCTCAATGCACCAATTCAAGATGCCGTAGAGGCTCCAAATCCAACTATAGAAATGGTGGTAGATGGAAATCTCCGATTTGAACAATTTTTAGCTAGATATAAAAAAATTAAGGACAAAAATGCTCATTTTGAACTCCGTAATGCATTAATAGAGTAACTCCAACTTGAGTTCATCAACCTTTCTGAAGGAAATATGAGGGTGAAAGAATATGCTATGAAGTTCACACAATTATCTCGATATTCTCCCACTATGATTGTCGGTGCTTGGGCAAGGATGAGTAATTTTGTTTTGGGTGTATCTGAGATGGTGGTTAAGGAATCTCGTACCGCCATGCTTATCAATGATATGGATATTTCTCGTTTCATAGTTCATGCTCGACAAAACTAAGAGAAGAAACTTAAGGAAAGGTCTAGGGAGGCACAGAGGGCTAAGACCGGTGATGGTAACTTCTTTCATGCAATGTCCGATGGATATGGTCGTTCTATGTTCTGACAATGGTTTAGCTGCCAAGGTTCCTCCAATTCTCCTCCTAAGTTAAAAAAAGACAAGGATTTCTAACCCCAAGCCTCAAGGAGTAAAAGGTAGTGGGTCCTTATTGCTTACTTGTGTTAAGTGTGGAAGGAAGCATGAGGGAAAATGTCTAGCGGGTTCCAATGCTTGTTTTGGGTGTGGTATGGTAGCCCACAAGATAAGAGATTGTCCTTTAGTTTCTAAGGGTGAAGGAGATAATCCTCGAAGGGCTCAACGAAATCCTTCATCCGGTTCAAGTTGTTCGAATTCAAATGCTCCGAAGCAAAACCAGGTATATGCACTCTAGACTCTTCATGAGTAAAAGGGTTCTCCTGATGTGGTTACTGTTATGTTGAATGTCTTTCAACTTGATGTTTATGCTTTAATTAATCCCGGCGCTACCTTGTCGTTTGTGATGCCCTATGTGACTATGCGGTTTGATATTCTTCAGGATGTGTTGTTAGATCATTTTTTTTGTGTCTACTCCTATTTGTGATTCTATTGTTGTTAAGACGGTCTATAAAAAATGTCCCGTTACCTTGTCCCATAGAGTTACTCTTGTTGATTTGGTAGAGTTTGATATGCTAGATTTTGATGTGATTCTTTGTATGGATTGGCTGCATTCATGTTATGCTTGTATTGATTGTATAACCCGTGTAGTCAAGTTTCAATTCCCAAATGAGACTTTCCTAGAATGAAAAGGAGGAAATTCTATGCCTAAGGGTCAGTTTGTCTCTTGTCTTAAAGATAGAAATATGATTTCTAAGGGTTGTATTTACCATCTAGATAGGGTGAGCGATGTAGATTTCGAAACCCCTACTCTTGCGTCGGTCCCCATCGTTAATGAGTTTCTCGATGTGTTTCCAGAAGATCTACCTGGTATTCCTCCAAAAGGGAAATAAACTTTGGTATTGACATCCTCCAAGATATGCAACCTATCTCTATTCCTCTTTACTGAATGGCTCATGAAGAAATCAAGGAATTGAAAGAGTAATTGAAAGATTTGTTGGATAAGGGTTTCATTCGACTGAGTATCTCCACATAGGGTGCTTTAGTATTGTTTGTTAGAAAGAAGGATGGTTCTCTGCGAATGTCTATTGACTATCGGCAATTGAGTAAGGTTACGGTTAAGAATAAGTATCCTCTCCCAAGAATAGATTATTTATTTGACCAACTTCAAGGAATGCGTTATTTTTCTATGATTGACCTGCAGTCGGGTTATCACAAATTGAGGGTAAAAGAAGATGATATTCTACAAATGTAACACCCCGGTTTCGAAAAAGGGCAACATAGCAATTTTTAGGGATTTCAAGTGCCAGCCATTGGGGCCAACCACGACCAGTGGATGGGACCATAAGCCGTGGGTATGGTCCGTGGACGGGGAACTAATAACACTCAACTAAACTTCATCAAATACTAAGTGTAGGCCATCACAATCTAGTATAAACCCAACAAAGAGTTGGGGTCGATCCCACAGGGAGTGATACAACAAAGAGTTCAATCTCGAAGTGAAAGACATGTTCTAATCGGTTGTAGGAATATAAATTATCGAAACCATTGAAGTAAATCAAAGGGGTTGACAACTAGTGTTGAATGGGGGAATAAGGTTTTTCAATTAACAACTACAAAAACAAGGGAGTAATCAAGTAGAAAGGGATACTTGGGGATGTGATCGATTAATTGCCATTTTTGCTATACTGGTGATTACTAATTACCAAAAGTTGATGAATCTTAGTGGGTAGGCTAGGCTTTAGATGTAATGGCCATCTCTCGATCAACTATCACAATTCAAGTGACTTCTCTTGAAGCTCAACAAGCATCACACTATAAACAACCTATAACCTCAATTTATCTACTCTCTCGAGATAGATATGTAGCATCGAATTAAAATTCATTCTCTGGAGTTGAACCTTCAACAACCCAATAAATATAATCATCAATGGATAACCTTAATTCTGAAACATCTTTCTCAAGCAAGCATAGAATACAAGACTAGAACTACATTTGCAACTACATTTCATGATTTAAAAGTCAATTACCAATCGAACCCACTTCAAAACAACAATTAAATTAGTAATTACTAACACCCAAAAGTTAACTGAAATAATGAATCACATAATCACACACACCCCCCAAGAATGGGGGTTTTAGCCACACATTATGAAAAATGAAAAAAGATTACCAACTACGTTATCCATAAGTTGGGCAGTACAAACCACATCTTTACAATTCTTAAAAATGGCTTAGTATCAAAAACCAAACCTTAAAATCTACTAGAAAACTGTCAAAAACTAAGAAAAACAATGTTTCAATAAAAAACTTTGAGTCTAACAATGGAAGGATCCTGTTTTCTCTTTTTGAAAATAAATTTATAAGTTCCTAGATTTTGGCCTTCGAGGTCATTCGGCGAATTTATTCGAGCATCGCCGACCAAGTCGTTTATGCGCTAAGTGATCTTCACTATCACTATTTTGCCTTGACTATTCATTATTTAGACCCTTTAACTTTAGGCGACCAAATTCTTTGTCGCCGATCCATTGGGCGGTTCGCCGAAGGTCCAATTCTATTGTCAAGTGGGCTTCTCCCCAGGGATGGCATATTGTAGCATTTGGCGAGCTGAAGTGAAACTCAACGACTCGCTGAGTGGTTTTGTTGATTGTCAGCTTTCATTATCTTTAGCCTTTCTCATCTCTTTCAGTTTATTTTCTAGGTAATGTCCTTGCCTTGCTCTTTGGCCTTTATAACTGCAAATTAGCAATTAAACATCAGTTTAGAGCACAAAGTAGGCACTGAGGATAGTAATCATATTAATAAGAAGCCATAAATGAGTCTAAATCCCAGACTCATCAGGCACCCAAAATCTTCCAGGAACAATGAAACCACGGCTTGACCAAATGACCGTCGGTCAGACCACGGTCCATTGTTGGGGGCCTTGGTTCAACGACCCAGAGTCGTGTTTCTGACTACGAATAACGGTCGTGCAGGACAGACCGTCTTCCTATCCACGTTCCGTCCATCGTTGATGCTTATTGTGACCAACGACACTATCCTACGGTATGAGTGTCTACGATCGTCGATAACATCGTAACCCAACTAAAGGTTGAGGTCGTGTCCCAAGGGAGTGGTTTTTGAGAATTAATAAAAAAATAAAATTTAGTTCTAACTAGTCGTAGCTAAAGGTATTAACGATTAAAAACATAGTAAATTAAAGGGGGTGACACGAAAGTGTTAAATATCAATTTGGGGGGTTTTGCCACAAGTAGTAAAAACAACAAAAATAACAATAAAATCAAGTATGGGGAAGAGTTCTTGGGGTGTGACCGCAATACAAGTTGAGAAAAATCATTGGGTACATTCTTTCGATGGGATATTTGCAAGATAATAGTGACTAGGCTAAGCTTTAGATGGAAATAAGTTCTCTCTCGGGCAACATACCCCGTTTCTAATGCGTTCCTCTCGGACACCCTTTTTCCAGATGAAGGCCAGCCTACACCTTACCCCACTCACTCTATCGAGCGGAGTGTTAGGATATGGGAATAGGGCTAACCCTATCGCGCTGAACCTCATTTCGACCCACTCTTTAGGACATCAGTTTAGTGGTCTTGGTTTTGCGACCTCCTTCTAGGACAAGCCGAAAACACATGTCTTGTTTTGTATTTGCAACTACAAACCCATTAAATTAAGCCACAACCACCAGGTGAAATCACCATTAAAATACATCTAACATATCAGCAAGAAAGAGCCAACAACAATATCAAAACATATTTGCTAAATCACACCCCAAGAATTAGGGTTTTTAGCCACACATCAAGAAATAACAAAATACACCTAAAATGATATTAAACTCAAATGGGTATAAAAAATTAAACCTTGATTCAAGCAAAGGAAGAAAAATGGAGAAGACCCACTTCCAACTTGGGAAAGATCAAAATCCTTCTTTCTTCAAGTCTCCCACAAAACCCTCTCCAAACTTGAGAGAAAAATATCCTAAAAAGTACTATTATATTCTGGAAATTAAAATTAAAATTAGACTATCACACATACACACAATAATACATACATATTTTAGTATTTATAGACTTCAGAAATTAGTGTTGGCGGATCGCTCGGCGACGTTAGTCGATGTCGCCGAATGACTCGGTGACTCACCTTCTTCTCTTTCATCGTGGTTTCGTGCTTGCCTTCAGCATCTTCTCGTTCTGGACCATTGGGCAGTATAGTACTACTTCACGAAACTATTCAGCAAAGCGCCGACTGCTCCTTTCATCGCGTTTTTGATCTTTCTCCTTCAGGGCTTCGCGTACTGCAACACAGGGTGGAGTGCATCCCTTCGGCAATTCGCCAAGTGTGCTTGGCGATTCTCAGGCTTCAGCTGCTTCATTCTTTTCAGCCCTTTTGTTCCTTTTTTTGCCTAAGTTTCCATGCTTCCATTACAACTTCAAATACTTGAAACTTAAGAGTTTTCAGTAGATATTGAGACAAAATAAGCAATAGAGGACACTATTTCTATCAAAATAAAGCCCTAAATAAGTCCAATTTGTGGACTCATTAACAACCCTCACTTCAACTTTTGTTTGTCCTCAGCCAAACATAAGTCCAGCCGTACAAAAAGGGTGTCTCAAACAGTTCTCCACAAGACTCAATCATGAATGCACACAACAAGACTCAAATTACTTATGAAAGGATCAATTGTGTACTCAAAGATTCAAGTTGTGACACACCATTACCAAATATTCTCATGCTCGCAATACTTGCTACTTGTGCAAGCTCAAGTTCAACAAAAAGTACTGCAATGCCCTCACATGAACAATGAATCCCTATTTACACACAGAGGTTAATCAATTCAAGATCAGGAATCAGATGCAACGCTCACACTAAAAAACAAGGAACACAACGCATGTTTTCACCCATAGCTTTGCCCTTATATTCCAATCGACTTTCGATTCGACTTACTCAAGATCAAAAACATCTTTCTAAGGCCTATAATGGTATGAGTGCAAAGGTATGGTCATTTAAGCTCAGTGACTTCTTCCTCATGAGATGTGGTATTCTAAAGGCATTCCCTTCTTTTCCTTTATCAATTTTTTTTCTAGTGCTTCTATGTCATTTTTTTTATTCACCTCCATGGATTGCTTGGAAACTCGATTTCTTTCGTACTTTATTCCACTTTTTTTAAAAGGGTTTCCATCGTTCTGTAACACCATGGGTTAAGGGGGACTTTTCTTCCATTTCTTGACTTCTCCTTTCCCTTTTCACCATACCCCCAACTTAAACTTTTGGCCTAAGTTGGCTATTTGCTAAACCACAAATCAAGAGGATTATAGGTAATGGGTCTAGTAAATGTAGGGTTCATCAATGTTCTTCCAAAGAAAGGTAAGGCTCAAAGGGTGTTCAAAAGAGTTTCACAGTGATGCCTATCGTTACCAATGACACTAACCTACGATATGAGTGTCTACGATCGTCGATAGTATAGTAACCTAACTAATGGTTGGGGTCGTGTACCAAGGGAGTGGTTTTGAGAATTGATAGAAAAAAAAATTAAGCTCTAACTAGTCGTAGCTAAAGACATTAACGATTAAAAACATAGTAAATTAAAGGGGGCGACACAAAAGTGTCAAATATTGATTTCGTGGTTTTGTTACAAGTAGTAAAAATAGCAAAGTTAACAAGAAAATCAAGTCTGGGGAAATGGTCTACGGGTGTGACCGCAATACAAGTTGAGAGAAATCGTTGGGTACATGTTTTGGATAGAAATTTTTCAAGATAATAGTGACTAGGCTAAGCTTTAGATGGAAATAAGTTCCCTCTCGGGCAACTTACCCCATTTCATATGGGTTCCTCTCGGACACCCATTTGCCGCATGAAGACCAGCCTACGCCTTACCTCACTCACTCTCCTGAGCAGAGTGTTAGTATAGGGGACTAGGGCTCACCCTCTCGGGATGAACCTCATGTCGACCAACTCTTTAGGCCATCAGTATAGTGGTCTTGGTTTCGCGACCTCCTTCTCGGGTAAGCCAAAAACACATGGGTAGTTTTGTATTTGCAACTACAAACCCATTAAATTAAACCACAACCACTAGGTGAAATCACCATTAAAATACATCTACTATATCAGCAAGCAAGACCCAACAACAATATCAACAGATATTTACTAAATCACACCCCAAGAATGGGGTTTTTTAACCACACATCAAGAAATAACAAAATACACCTAAAATGATACTAAAATCAAATTGGTATAAGAAATTAAACCTTGATTTAAGCAGAAGAAGAAGAATGGAGAAGACCCACTTCCAACTTGGGGAAGATGAAATCCTTCTCTCTTCAAGTCTCACACAAAACCCACTCCAAACTTGACAGAAAATATCTAAAAAACGTACTATTCTATTCTAAAAATAATAATAATGGTTCGGAACTTTTAAAATTAATAACAAGTTTAGTGTTTATAGACTTCAGAAAATAGCATTGAAGAATCTTTCGGCGAAGTTAGTCGATGCCGCTGAATTACTCGGCGACTCGCCATTCTTCTGTTTCATCGCCGTTTCATGCTTGCCTTTTAGCATCTTAACGTTTTGGACCATTGAGCGGTATAGTATTGCTTAGCGGAACTATTCGGCACAGCACCGACTTCTCCTTTCATCACCTTTTTGATCCTCTTCCTTCAGGGCTTAGCATACAGGAACAAAGGGCCGAGTCTGTCCTTTCGGCGAATTACCAAACGTTCTTGGCGATGCTCATGCTTTAGCTTCTTCATTCTTTTCAGCTTTTTTGTTCCATTTTGCTCCTAAGTGTCCATGCTTACACTAAAACTTTAAATACCCGAAACTTAAGAGTTTTCATCAGATATTGAGACAAAATAAGAATTTGAGTACACTATTTCTATCAAATTAAAGCCCTAAATGAGTCCAATTTGTGGACTCATCAACACCCTCAGCTTAAACTTTTGCTTGTCCTTAAGCAAACTTGAGTTCAGTCGTTCAGAAAGGGTGTTTTAAATAGTGCTAGACAAGTCTCAATCATGAGTGCACACAACAAGACTCAATTTACTTATGCAAGGATTAATTGTGTACTCAAAGATTCAAGTTGTGACACACCATTACCAAATATTCTCATGCATGCAATATTTGCTAGTTGTGCAGGTTCAAGCTCAAGAAAAAGTATCTAAATGGCCTCACATGAAGAATGATTACATATTCACACACAGAGGTTAATCAATTCAAGATCAGGATTCTGATGCAACGCTCACACTCAAAAAGAGGAACACAATGCATGTTTTCACCCATAGGTTTACCCTTATTTTTCAATCGACTTTCTATTCGGTTTACTCAAGATAAAAAAGGTCTTTCTAAAGCTTGTAATGGTGATGAGTGCAAAGGTATGGTCATTTAGGCCTAGTGGCTCCTTCCTCATGGGATGCGGTATTCTCAAGACATTACCATCTTTTCCTTTATCAATTCTTTTTCTAGTGCTTCTAAGTCATCTTTTTTTTCCTCCATGGATTGCTTGAAACCCGATTCCCTTCGTACTTTATTCCACATTTCATTTTTTTAATCGAATTGAAGGTGTTCCATTTTTATGCAATACCATGGGTTAAGGGGGACTTTTCTTGCACTTCTTGACTTCTGCTTTTCCCTTTCACGACACCCCCAACCTAGGCTTTTGGCCTAAGTTGGCTATTTACTAAACCACAAGTCAAGAGGATTGTATCTGTGGTTCAAGTAAAGGTCTAGGGTTCATGAAGGTTCTTCCAAAGAAAGGTAAGGCGCAAAGGGTGTTTAAAAGAGTTTCACACGCTCACGGGTAGGCCACAAAAGAGGTATATGTCAAATTTGGCTCACAATCTTTAAAATTTCCTAAGATCATATCAAGAGGACACCTTTCTAATCAATCAGACTAACAAGGCAAATTCTAGGTTTATTCATGCATGTTTCAGAGCAAGCTAATCACACAGGGCATCAAAACTTAAGTCAAAGAAGACTACACACTTTCTCTAGTGTGCAATGGTCATTACAAGAGAATCAATTTGATAAATGGCTAATCACAACGAGATGCAACGACTTCACATATTGTCTATGCAAATTCATTTGGCCTCATCGTAGCAATACATTCATGTTTGTTCAATTGAGAGCACTATTCAAGTCATCGGTATTGTTCAAAACCGAGACTCATTTTTTTGCGAAAGAACAACCACATTCAACTCACAAAGGGTGGCAAAAATGTGTGAAAAATTCAAAATTTTGTGGAAGGGTCAAAATCATTTACAATTAAAAACAAAAGAGAGCCATGAGCTCAAACATCCACGAAAAGCAGTGTAAACACAATTATAAACAGAACAACCCAAATACAAGCAAAACGCGAATCACAAATAGCACACAAAAGGTGAGCCTCATCCCACCACACATAAAAGCGATTGTCCTCAAATGCAAAAAATACAGAATCCAAAAGGCAAAGTAAAAAAGACACAACATAGAAAGAGGTAAAGAGGGATCCTGGCAATGCAGTCTCCCTATCTGCCGGGGCATTTAATGCATTTCCCTGAAGTAAAACTATGGTCCCAGAGTATTGTTGTTTTAGTCCTCGTTGTTTGCCTTTGCCATGGCCTCTGCAGCAAGATTGGCTTCAATCATCTGATCTATCTCCAGAGTTGCTTCGAAGGCCCGTATTGCATTAACAAAACTTTGAGCCCATGAAGGCACATTAGGTTCGATGGGAAGTCGTCTCTTTACTCTAGCTTAATTGGTATATTTCCTTTGTCTAGCTAGCTCTGCATTCTTTTCATCTTTCTTGAACTCTCGTGCTCTTATGTGCATGGGTGGATCATTTCTCCCCGCGACTTTTGATCTAGCCATTACTGCAATGACTTCGAGGATAAGTTAGATAGCACTTCAAACAGGATATAAATGGTGTTTATAGATGTGGAATCGCTTAGCCAAGCTAGTTGGCAAAGTACTAATCTTGTTAGGCCATTCGTTGAAAGTATTGTACAACTGATACAAGGGCGCAGACAAAGGGCGAGAAAGGGATCTTTCGGCGAGTAACCAAATACATTTTGCGAATTAAAATGATCACCGAAAGTCATAGATGGATCAATACATAAAATATTCAGTTAAAGGCGGAATGGAGACTATATGTGAACCGCCAAGCAGTTTGGCGGATTTTGTTCCTCTGGCCGAGCAGCTCAACGTGTCTAGTTTCAACCCATCCATTCAAATTTCACCCCGCAATCCTAGATAGTGCAACTTACGCTTATATAACATGATTTCCACAAAAACCCAAAGAAAGTTCTATTCTCACCACTTAACAGTTCACTTCAATGCAAAGCCAAGTGGTAGTCCCTCAAATCATGCAGAAAATATCTAGTCTTAAACGATAATAAATACAATCCTAGTGCCTAAGAGACTCAACATAGATTTTCTACTGTCAATGATTATGCAAATGAGTAAAAATTCTGATCAAATAACTGAGGAGTTTGATTAACAACCTTTGATTCGAATTATATAGTACTAGTTTGCTAGGTTGTAATGTGATCCTAATCCAAGCACAATTCGACACGTAAAATACTCTAAAAGTGCGAGAAATATAACTTCTAAAGTATGAGTGTGAGTTTGTGAAAAGGGACAAAGTGAAAGAAAGGGAATGAAATGGAACTTTTAAACCTATGGCTTGTGACCGTCCAGTTTCTGCTCATTCGGCAATGTTAGTCGATCTCGCTCAATCACTCGATGAAATGCCGAATATCTAATGTCCTTGCCGAATATAACAGAGTTTTCAATTCAGGTGAGCAATGCATTGGCGGTCATAATCAAGATCGCCAATTGGATTGATGATGCACCAAAAAAAATTCATACTCTGCCGAGTTTTACAGACTTAACCTTTAAGATGTATGGCGTCAAATAGTGGGTATGATTGGGTGCGCTGAACTCGTCGGCGATCCGCCAAACTGAACTGCTGCTCGCCTCATATCTTTTCAAACACTTTCCTTACTCAATCTGTACAAACAACGCACTATCATATTATCAAGATAACAAAAAAAATGAGTAAATGGCTTTGGTTTGCCTCCCAAACAGCGCCTTAGTTAACGTCGCGGAACGACACAAGTTAACCTTTACACCTCACTCTTTGGGTTAGCCATAGTGTCACTAGGCAATCCCCCTTGTTGTCTCCGATTGAGATGAGACGAGATATGTCCCATTTGGGTCTCTAACTATTTGATTGAAACTGAATGAGAAGCGACCGTCTGGCTGAGGGTAGACACGTCTTCTTTCATACCCTTTAGCATTTTGTCTGACCCTTCCACTTTGTTTAAGATACGCGAGAGCATATCCTCAGACCTACCACCTTCTGAATCCTTGGGCTTCTGACACTCGTGGGGAGGAACATATCTATCCTTCTCACCATCCTTCCAATTTGGGTTACGGTCCCTCCATTCACGATCTCGATCCTTCCAGCCTTTTTCTCTAACCCATCCTTGATTACCACCTTACCTTGGGTAGTTTTAACGGTAGCCCCAACCTTGGTTAGCTAGGAAATTTACTTCCTCGTCATACATGACTTCAAACATCATCTCCTCAAGATTCGCACCCCCGACTCCCACAACATTGACACCACTGGCACCAGCCCCCGTGACATTTTTAGTTAAAATGTCAAGTTGCGTCATGATCTTGGGTATGTTTGGGTCTCTCTCGTTATCTTTTTCAACCTGCTCCTAGGATAGCATAAATGTGACTGGTGAGACTTAAGTCTTCGCGATTGTACCATGCCCTATTGATGGTTGTCATCCATCGAAAAGATTAGTTGCTACTGCGTATGGTTGCTGGATTAAGCCTCTATGCGAGAGTTGGTCAACTACACCTTATCAGATAGACTATGGGTCGGGCATTGTAGCACCAAATTTTTAAACTGGAGGTAAGTTTTATGAAGAGGCTTTCCAGTCAGATGCTTGAAGATTTTGATGTTATCCGGAATACTCATCATCTTTGAGGGAAGGAAAAATTGCACATTAAATGCGGTGACCAGCTCCTCCCATGAAGTGATTGAATTTCATGGTAATTCAGCTATCCATTTGCAAGCTTCCCCCATCAATGAGAAATGGATTAGTCTTAATCGAACTGATACATGAGAAATGTTCTTGAACGAGAAAGGTCCACACACATCCACGAAGTTTCGAAGATGCTCATGTGGGTCCTCATGAGCCAATCCATTGAAAAGTCCTTTTAGTTGCAAAAGTTGCAACATGGTGCTTGTTATGTGGAACACCACATTTCCCTCTGCTGGAGGTAGACGAATGGCTCCGACACCTCCCATGATATGTGGATCATTGATGTTGGGCTCTTGGACATCGTTGAGGTTACCAATGTCGTCTTGATGGCCTACTTGGCTCCCGTTACTACCGTTAACACTCATGTTTTCTGAAATGTTTACACAATCAATAGAACAAAACTAAAAATTAAATTAGTAAACTACAACTAAGAAGAACAAAAATTCTACTAATCTAAAAATTCTCAAATAACACCACTCCCCAGCAATGGCACCATTTTGATGCTTAATGTGACCAATGACACTAACCTACGGTATGAGTGTCTACGATCGTCAATAGTATAGTAACCCAACTAAAGGTTGGGGTCGTCTCCCTAGGGAGTGGTTTTGAGAATTGATAGAAAAATAAAATTAAGCTCTAACTAGTCGTAGCTAAAGATATTAACGATTAAAAACATAGTAAATTAAAGGGGGGGACGAAAAAGTGTAAAATATTGATTTTGGGGTTTTGTCACAAGTAATAAAAATAGCAAAAGTTAACAACAAAATCAAGTATGGGGAAATGTTCTTGGGGTGTGACCACAATACAAGTTGAGATAAATCACTGGGTACATGCTTTCAATAGAAAATCTGCAGGATAATAGTTACTAAGCTAAGATTTAGATGGAAATAAGTTCCCTCTCAGGCAAATTACCCCGCTTCAAATCGGTTCCTCTCGAACACCCAATTGCTGCATGAAGCTCAGCATACGCCTTACCCCACTAACTCGCTTGAGCTAAGTGTTAGGATATGGGACTAGGGCTCACCCTCTCGGGCTGAATATCAGGTCGACCAACTACTTAGGCCATCAGTCTAGTGGTCTTCTTTCACGACCTCCCTCTCGGGTAAGCCGAAAACACATGGGTGGTTTTGTATTTGCAACTACAAACCCATTAAATTAAGCCACAACCACCAGGTGAAATAATCATTAAAATGCATCTAACATATCAGCAAGAAAGACCCAACAACAATATCAAAACATATTTGCTAAATCACACCCCAAGAATTTCGGTTTTTAGCCACATATCAAGAAATAACAAAATACACCTAAAATAATACTAAAATCAAATGACTATAAAAAATTAAACCTTGATTTAAGCAAAGGAATAAAAATGGAGAAGACCCATTTCCAACTTGGGGAAGATCAAAATCCTTCTTTCTTCAAGTCTCCCACAAAACCCTCTCCAAACTGGGTACATGCTTTCAATAGAAAATCTACACGATAATAGTTACAAGGCTAAGATTTAGATGGATAGAAGTTCCCTCTCAGGCAAATTACCCCATTTCAAATCGGTTCCTCTCGGACACCCATTTGCCGCATGAAGACCAGTATACGCCATACCCCACTAACTCGTTCGAGATAAGTGTTAGGATATGGGACTAGGGCTCACCCTCTCGGGATAAATATCAGGTCGACCCACTACTTAGGCCATCAGTCTAGTGGTCTTTGTTTCGCGACCTCCCTCTCGGGTAAGCCGAAAACACATGGATAGTTTTGTATTTGAAACTACAAACCCATAAAATTAAACCACAACCACTAGGTTAAATCACCATTAAAATGCATCTACTCTATCAACGAGAAAGACCCAATAACAATATCAACACATATTTGCTAAATCACATCCCAAGAATAGGGGTTTTCAACCACACATCAAGAAATAACAAAATACACCTAAAATGACACTAAAATCAAATGGGTATAAGAAATTAAACCTTTATTTAAGCAAAGGAAGAAGAATGGAGAAGACCCACTTCCAACTTGGGGAAGATGAAATCCTTCTCTCTTCAAGTCTCCCACAAAACCCTTTCCAAACATGAGAGAAAATATCTAAAAGACATACTATTCTATTATGAAAACAATAATAATGGTTAGGAACTTAAAAAATTAAT
The DNA here is from genome assembly GCA_029582525.1 of Solanum tacnaense. Lineage (NCBI taxonomy): Eukaryota > Viridiplantae > Streptophyta > Magnoliopsida > Solanales > Solanaceae > Solanum > Solanum tacnaense. The sequence goes on along the minus strand of JAJOOD010007206.1, from coordinate 1,663 downwards.
AAAAAGTTTATTATTTATAGACTTCAGAAATTAGTGGTGGCGGATCTTTCGGCGAAGTTAGTCGATGCTGCCGAATGACTCAGCGACTCGCCCTTCTTCTGTTTCATCGTCGTTTGATGCTTTCCTTCAGCATCTTCATGTTCTTGACCATTGGGCGGTATAGTACTGCTTCGCAGAACTATTCAGCGAAGTGCCGACTGCTCCTGTCATTGCCTTTTTTATCCTCTTCCTTCAGGCTTAAGATACTGGAACAAAGGGCGCAGTCTGTCCATTCGGTAAATCGTCAAAGGTTCTTGGCGATGCTCATGCTTCAGCTTCTTCATTCTTTTAAGTGATTTTGTTGCTTTTTGCGCCTAAGTGTCCACCCTTCCACTAAAACTTTAAATACCTGAAACTTAAGAGTTTTCATCAGATATTGAGACAAAATAAGCATTTGAGGACACTATTTCTATCAAAATAAAGCCCTAAATGAGTCCAATTTGTGGACTCATCACACACGCTCACGGGTAGGCCACAAAAGAGCTATATGTCAAATTGGCTCACACTCTTTAAAGTTGCCTAATATCATTTCAAGAGGATGCCTTTTTAAATCAATCAGACTAACATGGAAAATTCTAGGTTTATTCATGCATGGTTCAAAGCAAGATTATCACACAAGACATCGACACTTATGTCAAACAAGACTACACACTTTCGCTAGTAGGCAACGGTTATTACAAGAGAATCAATTCGATAAATGGCTAATCACAACCAGATCCAAAGAGTTTACATATTGTTTATGCAACTTCATTTGGCCTCATCGTAGCCGTACATTCATGTTCGTTCAATTGAGAGCACTATTTAAGTCATCGATATTGATCGAAACCGTGACTCAAATTCTTGCAAAAGAACAGCCACATTCAACTCATGAAGAGTGGCAAAAATGTGCGAAAAATTCAAAAAAATTTGGAAGGGTCAAAATCAATTTGCAATTTAACTCAAAAGAAGGCCATAAGCTCAAACAATCGCAGGCAGTGTAAAGACAGTTAAAAACAGACAACCCCCAAATGTACATGAAAACACAAGTATCCGAAACTAGAAAAATAAGGTGGGCCTCACCCCACCACAAATAAGAGCGCTTGTCCTCAAATACAAATAATGACAGTATCCAGATTTGAAGAAAGATAAGACATAGAAATGGGTAAAAAAGGGTCCTGTCTATGCAGTCTCTCTCTCTGCCGGGGCATAAGTGCCCGATACATCTCCCTGAAGTAAAACAATGATCCCTAGAGTATTGTTGTTTTCGTTCTCACTGTTTGCCTTTGCTTTGGCCTGTTCATCAACAATAGCTGCATTCATTTGGTCTATCTCATGAGCTGCTCCAAAGGCCCGTATTACATTAACTAAACCTCAAGGCCATGGATGTACCTTAGGTCGATGGGAATTCATCTTTTTTACCTGGCTTCTTTGGTATATTTCCTTTGTCTCGCTAGCTCTGCTCTCTATTCATCTTTTTTAAACTCTCGTGCTCTTACGTACTTGGAATGGATGTGGGGATTTTCATGTGGTATTGTGGGTGTTAAAAAGGTGTTGTTGTAGGTTGTTCACTGGTTTGGCTGCATAATTACTACCCTATTTTCCATGCTCTTTGATTCCATTACATGCCTTCAAGGTGTTTGACAAA
>JAJOOD010007205.1:57500-61204 GCA_029582525.1 Solanum tacnaense | reverse complement strand
TAGGATGCTAATTCCACCCTATCACTAACAGTCACTTGCATCACTCCATAGATTTTCTTAACCTCATCAATGAAATTTTGTGGGTCCTCACCAATTTGCGATCATAAAAACTCAGGCGGATTCATCCTAACAAAATTTCGAACTCTAGCTGCTACTGATCCACAATTACTATTAGTAGGAACTGGAACCTGCTGATTGTTCTGATTAGTCATACTCTGAGCCAAAAGGTGAATCGGATTCCAAAATTCTGCGTTCAAAACCTTATGGTCTGGGACTAGAGGAACTGCACTTGCGTTGCATGCATTAGCATTATGTGGTTAAGCTCTAAGATGAGGCTTGATATTAAGCATATAACGATGGATTAGAACGAGGAAATTGGATCATACGCACGATAAGAGTAACAAAATGAGTGAAGTATTCTTAAAACACTTCGTAGCCTCCCTCTCATTAGATGTGGTGCACTTCACACCCTTGAAAAGGACTTTACTTAGTGTGGCATTTAGACATCCTAGGACTCTTAAACCTAATGCTCTGATACCAAGTTTGTCATGCCCCGAGGCTACCCCCGGGATGTGAACACGGGACATAGGATCATGAGTGACCCCAATTTAAACTTGAGCTGGCATATCTTAAGTATACTAAAGCATTAGTGAATAAATATACTATGTGGAAGCTTAAACAGTGATAACTAAAAGTGGGGAATACCCAATACTGATCCGAATATATAAAAGACTATGAGTTTAATAACAACTGGAGGATCAAACTCAAAACTAAAACTGAATCTAGTACTATGTCTGAAAAATCCTCTAACTGACTAAACTTGTTGGGACATGCCCCCAACTAACTCTAGCAAAACTAAAAACTAAAAAAACAAACTAAAGTTTAAAGCATGTCTATTTTCCTCGAAATATGAGGTCTCACCATTGAAGCTGCTGAGCTGGAGATCGGGAACCAATCTATGCGTGATCTGGATGCTGAGTACCTGAACCTACATCATGAAAGAATGTAGCACAGAGAATGCGTCAGTACTTGGAATTTTACTGAGCATGTAGGATATACAATATAGCTGAAAAAAATACGGAACTGAACAAACCATATTGAGAAATAATAAAATCTGAAGTGAATGTAAAAGCTGAAATATACTAAAGGATAAGCTAAATATAATGACAAAGTACTAATCCTGAACATGACATACTGAGACTGAATGCTGAAATATAACTAAAGACCTGGTCAAATAAACTGAAGTCTGACTGTGGGAGATACTACTAATCGACAAAAAACCACCGGAGCTAAACATGGAGACCGATGTATACACCCCATCGAGAGGACCTAATATACCTTGCCAGGGGTATAAAAGCGTGACTGTTCGATTTATACGCCCCATCGATATGACCCAATATACCTTGCTAGGGGTATAAAGGCATGAATGACGTGCTCACTAAAGCTGAGGCCCAACAAAGGGGACCGATAAAGCTATGGGGGCACGTAGTTCTGGGAATATGAGGGTACGCTGAACCCTAGTCCAACTCGGTCTAAGCCATTCCTTACTGGAATGTGTATGACACAACTAAACTGAAATATTAGATAGCTCAATGTTTTGACCAACAAATCGGAGAATGCAACATTTAAATACTGACAATGAAACATTCTAAACTGGAGCATGTATATCTATTTAAACTGACCTAGCAAGTGTAATTCTTGAACTAAAAAAATCTACACGAGTAGGGTTCCAAGTTTTATGCGAGGAACTAAGCAACAATGTTACGAAAATTTGATAATCTGATTAAGGACACTATAATAGCTAAATCACAACAATTTTTGAAAGTTCTAGATACCCTAGGTTTAAACAAGATAAAGGGAATCAAGAATCTAACTAAATTCTAGGAACCTAGTGGACGAAAGGAATCCACCAGTGAAATCCCACATACTTGGTGACGAAATCTATGGAGAAATCCTTCGATTTCGGGGCTGGAGCTTCGATGAACAATGTTGCTTGTTCCTGGGAGTTTTGGTCGACTTTTCCTCTTCTTTATGCTCCAAGTTTGAATGATTTTAAGTGAATGTGGGTTTTCAGTAAGTCCGACTAAGTTATTAGGCTTAGACTGAGTAGAATGACATAGTTTAGGCATCAACCGATGAAGTTTAAGTGCCCAACACATCGGAAAAATACCTAAATGACCATAAATTAAAAGTTGTCAAAGGCCATCCACGAAGGGACCTACTGGCCGTAGGTCAACCTACCAACAGTAGGTGGGGTCGTCGGTCAAGTCTGCTCGACAGGGCTTCACTAAAATGAGGATAACTTTTTATTCGGAGATGAAATTTTAGTAAACTTCGTGGCATTGGAAAGAGAACTGAATTAACAATCATTTTAGAGGTCATGGGACACTTAATTCTTCTTGTGCTAAGGGTTATGACCATTTCAAATTGACGCAACAACAATTTCCCTGTAATTGGCTGCTAACCGTCACCTAAGGTCCGTATTTCAAACCACGGACCGTACTGATGGACCGTAGGAGGGATCAGAGGCCATAAATATTTGGTCCTCAATGACAGATCCCGCCTACAGACTATGTTTCAGACCACGGACCGTCAGTTGCTTCCTTGGTTCTTGCACCAGGTTTGGAAAGCTACAATTTATTCTATTTTCTGAAATTCGAGGTGTTACAATATCTCCCCCTTGGGAACATTCATCCTCGGATGAAGTCTAAACAAGTTGAGTATGGAGGGAAAAAGCTGCAATCCCTACCACTAAGTACTAGAATATGATATCTAACTGCACTGAGTTCCAACGACATGCAAATATGCTGAAAAAGCAAGAACATCTGAATGAACAAGGTACTAAGACTGAATTTATGGAAGAATAAACTGAGAGACTGGAGAGGAAATTATTATCTCAAGCTGAAACGGAATCGGAAAGAAAGAGATGAAGATACTTGGCCCTCATGGCTACTTCAACAACTCATCCACCTCAGGAACACATAAGCGACCATCTCCCCCTTGAGAGAAAACCTCTACTTTCTGTGTTGAACTGCACTTTTTGACTGAAATAATATAGGATCACTGTCCTGTTTTCCCTTAACCTCAGCTACCAATGAAGGTTCTGATCTATTTTGTACTATCACATGTCCGTAAGATAAACTCCTAAGCGAGCAACTCGATGAACATCTTTTTCTAATTCCTTCCTTTTTTCCCTCAACATGTGCTACACCACCCTCTAGATTAGCTTTTTGGCCTTAAGGTAAGAGATAATTCGACTTATAGGCACTGAGCTACTACCCTTCCATTCTAAGACTGGCTCATTAGAAACTGAAACCAAACGATCCCAGTTTTACAATCAACTGAGGCATAACAGACTTCTAACCAATCCATGCCTAGAAGGATATCGAAATCTACCATTTCTAACTACACAAGATCTGCTAAGGTTACTTTCTAAGAGACTGTGACAAGGCAATTTCTGTATACCCGTCTAGCTATAACAGGGTCACCAATTGGACTAGAGACTAAAAAGGGTTCTAAAATAGGTCCTGGATTGACACCGAAGTTTATTGCTATATAGGGAGTTACAAAAGACAAAGTAGCCCCTATTGTCTTTCCACAGAGTGAACCATATGTGAGCCACATCCTTAAGCTGGTAGGATGCTAATTCCACCCTATCACTAACAGTCACTTGCATCACTCCATAGATTTTCTTAACCTCATCA
>JAJOOD010007205.1:0-52500 GCA_029582525.1 Solanum tacnaense | reverse complement strand
AGACAATTGTGTCTATTAGGAAGATCTGAGGCACAACTGATGTCTCCAGAGAATGAATCCACCATAAGAGTTGGAGCAATCTTGGTCAAGAATGGATGAGACCAGAAAATGGCATATTTAGGATTTACACCAAGTTGAACACAAGAATACAATTCAATAATCAAATATAAATATATTGAAGGGAAAAGAGACAAATATACCCCAGTACTATCGTAAATGGTTTGCAAATACCCTCCGTCATACTTTTGGGACATTGGTACCCATGGCGTCCAAAAACTAGAGTATATATACCCTTCACTCTAACGTAAGACTATATAGGGACACATGGCACAATCTTATCCGTCGATCCGATATTTAATAAATGTCGGGTTGGTGGATAAGATTATGATACGTGTATGTCTGTTAGTATAAAGGGTATATATGCTCTAGTTTTTGGATGACAGGAGCACCAATGTCCGAAAAGTATGACGGAGGGTATTTTCTTACCATTTACGATAGTTCGAAGGTATATTTTTCCCTTTTCCCTATATTGAAATATGGTGCAACCACCAAGTGACAGATCAAAATTCCATCACATTGCTGCAAACAAAGATAGTCGGTACATCAAGAACAAACAAATCCAACTACTTATAGACTTAACATTTAATGAAAAATGCACCCTATTTTTTTACTTGAACTCTAAACCAAAAACACCAACCTAAATTTCCTAGTGCACATGTGCCGGCATATAAGCAATAAAAGTACCAATATTTTGCGAGAAGAAAAAGATGATTCAAGAAGCATGACTCTATTGTTTTATAATTGTGAAAAGGAACAAACTTGTTTCCAATTTTTTTTTTGAAACTTTAGAACAAAATACACAAATATTGTGTCGATTAAAAGGGAAGCCAATCAAAAATTTATATTTCTAAACCTCTGGATTATTACTAAATCCCCAATTCCCAGCATCTTCTTTACAAATATCTATAACACCATAAATGCTAGAGATAACATAATAAATGGAATCACAAACACAGTGAAAATCAAAAGATTATCATCAAACGATAATCATCAAAAGTTAATCTTTTTACGTTGCAAACATCAGATAGGGTTGAAAATAAAATGCAAATTATTTCCAAATCAATCCCAATATACATAGTAATATATCTAAGAAAAGAACATTCTTAGACAACATACCTGAACTAATTAACACGCATTTCGATGTAGATCCAAAATGAATGAGTAACAACCATAAAAACAAATGAAATTAAATGAACATATGTATATATAAAAGAAGATACCTAAGTCGGAAACTGAGTCAACCCTCTCCCGAAGAAATGATTTTCACAAATGCTCTAAAAAGGTTTTATACACAAACAATGTAGAGGTATGAGATAGATATGTTTTCCTTAGTTCACTTTGGGAATTGAAAAACAAATTGAAACACACAAGAAGTAACAACTGAATTAATAACATTAGGTTTTTTTTGTTCCTCGTGTACTATAGCACAATTTTGTAATTCTGATTAAATTGAAATTAACATCAAGTAACACTTTTACCTTTGATGTTTTTAACTTTTATGATCATTTGTACTCATTTGCAATAATGTTTATTTCATGTTGAAATATTGTTTGTACATGCAATTTGATTTTTGATTATCCTAACATGCCAAATTGATATATCACATATCTCCAAGAGCATTACAAAGCTTCGTCACACTCGTAAGACCATTGGAATGGAACATTCTTTAAAGTCAGTTTAGTCAAAGGTGACGCAATAGAAGAAAACTCCTCCACGAACTGCCTATAGTTGTGTCCCGATCCAAAGTACACCCTAGACGTGACATGGCATATAAGACCCCGAGAGGCTCTATACAAGCCACTTAGTATACATCATACAAGATAATAGAATTTCAAGAATCAAATAGATAGTCTTATATAATAAAGAGTTGACAAAAGCAGAAGTCTAACATAAGTCTGAAAGTCATCTAGTACAACATAAGAAAAGTGATTGGGACGCATCCCGTACATCACATACAATTCAGTAATGAAAATGACATAAAGCAATAAAAGAGTTTCGATCCTCAAAACATAAGGACTCACCAATCTCTCCAAAATCTCAAAGGATCAATATAGCCGTGAGTGTTTGGAATAAGAGCGTCAGACCGTACATTAGTTAAACAATGTAGGAACAAGTATGCATTAGTATATGGAATGTGCTAAGTATGATAGAAATGCATAAGAGTTATGAAATCATGCTATAAAAGGAATTTACTAGACATTCAATGACCAAGCTAAATCATAAGACAGCATGTTAGAAAACATATATTAGAAATATGGTCAATGCAAGCTAAACATGTTTAGAACACATGTGAGATACTTTTAGAATGTAACCTTCCTTCATTATTGTGGATGTTTACCTTTTAACCGACATAGACCATGTTAGATTTAACATGGAATTCGGTGTCTATCCCACACCGAAAAGAGATTGTCCTACTTGGCAAGGTAAGGACCATGAGTCCTGAGCTAAATTGGATCTAGTAGGTAATGTATATCTAAGACAAACCTATGGTGGCACATAATTATGGGACATGGGTATTCGCTAGTAGTCCGCTCGGTGCTAAACATAAATCCTACAGAATTGTTATTAATTAATATTCATGTTATTATCCATGGAAATATACAATTAAGTAACCAATCCAAGCCAAAGTTTGTTCGAATAACTCCTTAGTCTCGATTCAATTTAGGTGAGAAAGCCTTTTAACTTAGGAATCCTTTTTTTGTGAGAAAACCCTTTCACAATCATGTTTTTGTAGTATGTGAGAAATCCTTTCACAAGAACAACAACATCGATGCTTTACTCTCAAAGCAAACCTAAAGCATTCATATCAATTTCATAAAGAAGCATGCATATCTTCATAAATTCATCCTTCATAATTCATAAACTCCATCATGTGATCAAAACCTAGAAATCATGGATCATACATGGGCTCATGTGAATTCAACTTAAAAACATGCAATTATCTCAATTCATGCATATAAAGACATAAACAACCAATTGGATCATAATTGAAAAGAACCCATGAGATTGAATAAAACCCCAAATTCAATTGGAGATTCTAACTTGTAAAATTGGAGAATTTAGGAACCTTATGGAGGAACATACTCCATAGGTGAATACTAATATACCTTGATTCTACAAGCCTTGGAAAAATGGTGAATTGGAGACTTGATCCCGGAAACCTAGATTTTTCTTCTTTTTTCCTTGAACTTTAGAGAGAGAAATTTAGGAGGATGAACTTGGCCAACTTTGGGAATTTAGGAGAATGAGTTAAAGTGGGTAAACGGGGGGTTGAAATCCTTTATGTAAGGCATATGGTAGAAGGAAAAACAACATAGTATTGGGTCTAAAAAATTAGTAAAAGACCAAAAAGCCCCTTTAAAATAACTGTCGAGCCTCACCTACGGTCCATAGGTCCTACTACGGACTGTCCTACTCAGCCGTTGGTAGGTTTATAAACTTTTGTCTAGACCATCTATCAACAGAGCACATGTATGGTTGGTAGATCAATCTACGATTTGTACATGGCTACCATAGGTCCTGACTTTTTATTTAAAATTTAACCTCATTTCCCCGCTCACCTATGGGATCCATCTACGGTCAGTAGATGCTTCTACAAACCGTGGGTGGGAGCTGTAGGTCAGCCTACAACCCAAAATCTGCATTTTTCCTTCTTTTCCAAATATGAGGTGTTACAATATCTTCCCCTTCGGAACATTCGTCCTCGAATGGATCTCTAGCCATCATAAGGAGGGTAGGAATAAGATCTAACAATCCATCATGAATGTAATCACATAAATGCACATATTAGAGGAGGAAGAAACGACTCCAAGCTAAAGCAAGTCCAAAACATCCTTTCATATGGCCTATATGCAACTCATACTGAAATGCACATAAACATGAAGAAATCAATCAAATTAACTCATTTTTATCAAAAAACATGTTTTTTCATAAACATGCATGCATGAGAAAATATGAGAATTAATAGGACAAATGAAACCAAAAGAGTGAACCATGACAGACTAAATACCTCAAGCTAGAGTAGCGATGAGGGGAAAGAGATAAGGATAACAGGGCATCATATCGGCCTTGGCCTCCCATGTAGCACCATCAACAAGCTGATTCCTCCCATGAACCTTCACGGAAGCAACTTCTTTGTTTTGCTCAACTTCCAGACTTGCCGGTCTAAAATCTCAATTGGAACTTCTTCATAAGAAAGGTTCTCTTTTATACTAAGGCTCTCCAACGATAGTATAGATGTCGGATCACCAGCACATTTTTTCAACAAGGAGACATGGAAACATGATGTACCAATGCTAAGTCATTAGGAAATTCAAGTTCATTAGTAACTTTACAAATACGCCTCAAAATCAGATATGGGCCCACATAACGGGTACTAAGCTTCCCTTTCTTCCTAATTCTCATTATACCCTTCATGGTTGAAATTTTCATGTAGACTCAATTATCAACTTCAAATTTAAGATCTCTTCTTCGAACATCTTCATAGGACTTTTGCCAACTTTAACCTTATTCAACCTTTCTCTAATAAGCCAAACATTCTCCATAGTCTCATGTACCAACTTGGGACCTATCAAAGACAACTCAAAAACTTTAAACCAACCTATATGAGATCTACACTTCCTACCATAAAGGTCCTCAAATGAAGCCATACCAATTTTTGAATGATAGCTATTAGTATAAGATAACTCAGTCAAAGGTAAATGATCATCCTAATTACCATTAAAATCAATCACATAAGGTCTTAACATATATTCCAACGTTTGGATAGTATGCTTCACTTACCCATTGATTTGGAGATGAAATGTCATACTAAGCTTAACATGAGTACCAGAGCCCTTTCGGAAAGACTTCTGAAACCTGAGATGTAAATTGAGTACCACGATCAGAGATAATGTATCTGGTCACTTCATGCAACCTAACCATATTCCTTAGGTATAACTTAGCATTGTCCTTTGTCGAATAAGAAACCCTAATGGGATGAAATGAGCTGATTTCATTATACGATCAACAATAACCCAAATTGAGTCATGTTACCACCGGGTGTCACGACCCAAAGTACACCCTAAATGTGACATGAACTACAAGAACCCAAAAGGCCCCATACAAGCCACTTAGCATACATCATACAAGATAAGAGAAATCAAGAGGTTTAAAGGAGAATTGCAAACATAGAGTTTTATAAAACTTAGTGGAAGTCTAACAATATCTCAAGCCATCTAGTAAAAAAAAGAACAACGAACGTAACTCATCTATCAAGTTTGAAAACTAAAATGAAAAGACATAATGAAATAAAGGCTTTGTCACGAAACATGAGGCCTCACCAATCTATAATCTTCAACTACTAAGATATCCTAGCCATGGAGTTGCGAATCGTAATCGTCGAACCCTACATTTTAGGATAAGAAATGTAGGCAAGAGTATGCGTTAGTACAAAATGTACCAAGTATGATAGCCATGCATAAGAATATGAAATCATGCTAAAAAGGAATTTTTTGTGATATGCAAAGACCAAGTCAAAACATAAGATAAGAAGTTAGAAAACATAATCGTAATCATGATCAATGCAAGAAAAATCATATTTTAAAACACATGAGAGATACTTTAAAGGTAACCTTGGTTCATTACTGTGGGAATTAGCCTTAACCGACATAAAGACCATGTGAGCTAAAACATGATCCCCCGATGTCTCCCACACCAAAAAGGGTTGTCCTACTTGCAAAGGTAGGACCATGGTTGAGCTAAAGTGGATCCATTAGCTAGTGTATATCTTGACCATCATCCTATGGGGGCATATAGGTTAGGGATAAGGACATTGCTACTAGAAACCCGAATTCAACACGGTTGAGCTTCAATCTCAATATCCTCTCGTTGTTAAGCATAAATCTCACATGATAGTTATTATGTCTTGACTTATCTTATCTTTAATAGACATGGGTACTCACCACATGCCTTATCATAGGATACCTCCTTAGACCATGTGTGACAAAAACTTTCACCGTCCATGATCTTTTCATAATAGCTTTTAATGCCCATAGTCATTCACTTCATGCTAGAGATGCCCCTAATACTAATGGAAATAGTTTTGAAATCGTGGTCTCTAATCACTGATGTCATATCCGGATACCATACTAATAAAGACCTAATTTAGGAAAATAGCCCGGAAAGCATTGAGGGAAAATCTAGATGTCATTCATGTCATCTGGCCAAGCTTCATAGAACATATAGACAATCTAATCTATAAGCTTTTTTGAGTCATAAACATCTTTTCATGAACATGCCTTCTTTTCAATAATTCATAAGCTTCATCATGTCTTCAAAGTCAAAGTATCTTAAATTTCATTTACATCAATTTCATAAAGAGAAGACATGCATATTTTCATAAATTCATATTTCATAGTTCAAGACCCACATTATATCAACATAGCTTAGAAAACATGGGTTATGCATGGGTTCATGGTAAATCAACTTGATAAACATGTAATTACTTCAATTCATGCATAAAAGTTCATAAATCAATCAAATAAATCAACATTGAAAGGAACCCATGACAATTGAAAAAAACCCTAACATAATTGGGGTATCTAACTTTACAAAATTAGAGAATTTGGGAACTCCATGGATCAAAACTATCATACCTTGATGACAAAATTTTCGGAGCAACGGAGGATTTGGAGGCTTGATCTTGAAACTCTAGCTTTCTTCTTCAACTTCTAGAGAGAGATATATGATAGGAGGAGCTCGATCTTCTTTTGAGAATTTGAGATAATGAATTGAGTTTGGATAATTTGGGGATTTATATTCATTATATAGTGCTTTGGGAAGAAGGAAAAATGATAGAGTATTGAGTTAAAAAAATTGGGGAAAAGACCAAAAAGTCCGTGTCTGAAAACTGTCGAATCGGGTCACTGGAAATTCGAAACGGGCCGTCATCATCACCACGACCCGTCAAACGGGTCGTGAAGAATTTATGCTCAACTAGGCTTCTCTATTTCAAGCATAAATTTTTACTTTGAGCTTGGAATTAGGCAAACTCGGTGGTGTTGGAAAGAAGAATCAGAGATATCTAATTTGATAGGTCATTGGCCACCTAATTCGTTTTGTGCTAAAAGATATGATAGTTTGAAGTTGACCCTAAACTCTAAGTCTAATGAAAAACCTTCACGGACGACTTCACAGTCTGTGTGAAGTTTCATGGGTCGTTTTGACACCTATGGTCCTTGAACAGTGGCTAGGGGAGAACCCTTAATGACTTGACCCACTTGACGACCACTTTGATGACCCGTCAAACTCACTTCGGGCCATCTAGGCGTCCATCAAAGTGATGCCTACATGGGGCAGGTTTTGGAAACCTACCATGGTCCCCTTAACGGACTGTGGTCCCCTTGTCAGCCCATCTGGGACTCCGTGGAGGTTCCCCACTCACTTTTTGGGCTTCTGAGTTTCCCACATAACCGATTTCTAGACTTTGTGGAATTTGAGGTGTTACAATATCTCCCCCTTGGGAACATTCGTCCTCAAATAGAACTCAAACTAGCACGGAAAGAGTATGAGAGAAACTAACAACCCAATCACTAACGCAATTTCATCAAAATGCACATAACCAAGAATGAACCTCGACTGCAAGATAATACATATTCAAAATATCATAAAGAAGATAGAAACTAGACCTAGCATCCCAACATAAATGCAATCACATAAATGCACATATCCGAGGAGGAAATTTCAACTCCAAGCTAAAACATATTCAAAACATCTTTTCATAAGGTATATATGCAACTCATACTCAAATACACATAAACATGAAGAAATGAATTAATTAAACTAAATCATATTTTGGAAAAATCAAAATATAAATTTCATGAGCATGCTCCCATGAGGAAACATGATGATGACTAAGTCACCCGAATCCTAAGGAATGAACCATGAGGGCTAAGACCTCAAGCTAGACTCAAAGATAACGAAAAGAGATAGGTATACTAAGAAGTCACACCGCATCCAAACTTTCACTCACCAAACCATAATAAGGAACTCTTCCAAAACCAACATAGTTCTACTCACGTACCAACCATGAAGCACACTATCTCCCCCTTGGGAGCAAACCCCACTAGTCTTTTCAAATCCATCTTACTTAACCCAAACATAACACCAACGTCTTAACAACCAATAAACCATTGATACAAGTAAACATTTAAGAAGTTTCCACAAGGATTTTCAAGGACTACTCCAAACACCATCTCCATACATGGAGTCTTACCATATCCAATGGAATACTCAACATCAAGCAATACATAACCACAAGCTAAAATACATTAACTTACCAATTACCACATCCGCGGAACCCTCATGATCTTGTTGAGTCTAAAGAGCATAGAACCTATCTTGTTTCTGACCATCACTTGAACCAGAGGAAGGGTAGGGTTCTGCCCATTGACGATTATCTCTCTCATTCCTAGAAAATGTAGGAAAATTCCTTATCTTAAGATCCATCATACTACAACGAAAGAAATCATTAGAACCAATAAGACATTTACCCTCAGGTCTTCTCCCACACACGCTACACGTGGGCCATATTTTCTCACTATCACCCTTACCTTGAGAATAATTTCCTCCATCACACCTTGAATGTAACGACTCACCATCATCCCTTCTTGCCCTCTTTGAATCCCTAGTTTTCTCATTAAGCTTTTCTTCTCATATTTGGTGTGCATGGACCATCGAATGGGAGACATCCATCTCCTTAACAATCATGGCGGTTAGGGATTCTTTGACGACTAAGTTGGAAGCACTGGACACAAACTTATTCATCCTTGCTCTTGGATCGCCAACCATAGTTAGAGCATATTTAGACAAGTATGTGAATTTCGAAGCATACACCTTAACACTCATATCTCCTTGGAGAATACTAATGAACTCAAGTACCTTTGCCTCTCTCATCTCAATGGGAAAGAACCTATCAAGAAAAAAAAACTTAAATTTCTCCCAATCAAGAGGACCCTCATCTACCGCCCTGTCTCTTTTCAATTGGTTGAACCAAGCATGAGCAACAACCTTAAGTTGATAAGCGGCCAATTCTGCCTTTTATACCAGTGTCACTCCCATGATCATCAACACCTTATACACCTTATCAATGAACTCTTAAGGATCTTCCTCGACATTAGACCCGTGAAATTCCAGAGGATTCATTCTAATTAAGTCCCTCACCCTTGTTGCTGTCGTACCCACCCTTGGGTCCATGGGAGCCACAACCTCACTATATGCTTGAGCCATCATAACTTGGGCCAATCCATGAAATGCGGCTCAAAACTCATCATTAGTCACTTGCTTGGCCAAAGGGTTGACCGTCACTTGGGGAATCTTTTATCTCATATTTTCATGAACATTCATATTTCTTCTCACGGGATTCCTTCATGGAGGAATATTATGAAAAGCATAAATAAGGGTTAGGAGAGAAAGACACCTTGAGTTACACTCTATTGCATGACTTTAGAGTTATGAAAGAAGTGGAACTTCCTAAACATCTTATAGCCTCTCATTCATAAATGTGAAGCCCTTTACACTCATAAACAAAACTCTATGCGACGTGGCTTAAGAGACGTCCTAGGACCTTTCTAAACCTTGTGCTCTGAATATCAAGTTTGTCATGACCCAAAGTACACCCTAGACGTGACATGGTGTACAAGACCCCAAAAGGTCCCATAAAAAGGACATTTTCGTGATATGCAAAGGCCATGTCAAATCATAAGATAAGAAGTTAGAAAACATAATCGTAATCATGATCAATGCAAGACAAATCATCTTTTAAAACACATGAGGGATACTTTACAGGTAACCTTGGTTCATTAGTGAAGGAACTAGCCTTAACCGACATAAAGACCATGTGACCTATAACAGGATCCTCCGATGTCTCCCAGACCATAAAGGGTTGTCCTACTTGCCAAGATAGGACCATGGTTGAGCTAAAGTTGATCCACTATCTAGTGTCTATCTATACCATCATCCTATGGGGGTACATAGGTAAGGTATAAGAACATTTCTACTAGAAACTCGACCTCAACATGGCGGAGCTTCCATCTCAATATTCTCTCGGTGCTAAGGATAAATCCCACGGAATAGTTATTAAGTCATGACTTATTTTATAATTAAGATACATGGGTAGTCTCCATATGACTTCTCATAGGATAGCTCCTTAAAATGCATGATAAAACCTTTCACCGTCCATGATCTTTTCGTAATATCTTTTAAGGCCCATAGTCATTCACTTCATGCTAGAGATGCCCCTAATACTAACGGAAATAATTTTGAAATCGTGGTCTCTAATCTTTTATGGCATATTCGGGCACCATAATAATCAAGACCTAACTTAGGAAAATAGCCCAAAAATCATTGAGGGCAAATCTAGATGTCATTCATATAATGTGGCAAAGTTTTATAGAACATATAGACAATCTCATCTATAAGCTTTCTTGAGTCATAAACATACTTTCATGAACATTCCTTCTTTCAATAATTCACAAGCTTCATCATGAATTCAAAGGAAAAGCACCTTCAAATTCATTTACATCAATTTCATAAAGAGAAGACATGCATAATTTTATAAATTCATCTTTCATTGTTCAAGACTCACATTATATTAAAATAGCTTAGAAAACATGGGTTATGAATGGGTTAATGGGAAATCAACTTAAAAACTTGCAATTACTTCAGTTCATGCATAAAAGTTCATAAATCAATCAAATAAATCAACATTTGAAAGGAACCCATGACAATTCAAGAAAACCCTAACTTGATTGAGGAATCTAACTTTACAAAATTAGAGAATTTGGAAACTCAATGGAGGAAAGGGCTCCGTAGATGAAAATTGTCATACCTTGATGCCCAAAGCTAGGATGCAATGGAGGATTTGGAGACTTGATCTTGAAACTCTAGCTTTCTTCTTCAACTTCTAGAGAGAGAAATATTTGAGAGAAGGAGCTTGATCTTCTTTTGAGAATGTGAGGGAATGTATTGGGTTTGGGTAATTTGGGGGTTTAAAATCATTATATAGGGCTTTGGGGCAAAGGAAAAATGACAGAGTATTGATTTAAAACAATAGGGGAAAAGTCCGAAAAGTCCCTAACTTAAAACTGTCGAATTGGGTCACTGGAAGCCCAAAACGGGTCGTTATCATCAACACGGCCCATGAAACAGGTTGTGAAGAATTTCTGCCTGAATGGGATTCGCTATTTCGGGCATAACATTTTACTTTGAACTTGGAATTAGGGAAACTCGGTGATGTTGGCAAGAGGAATCAGAGATCTCTAATTTGATATGTCATTGGCCACCTAATTCGTTTTGTGATAAAAGATATGATTGTTTGAACCTGACCCTAAACTCTAAGTCTAATGAAAAACCTTCACAGATGACTTCACGGTCCGTGTGAAGTTTCACGGTCCATTTTGACGCCTGTGGTCTTTGAACAGTGGCTAGGGGAGAACCCTTAATGACTGTACCCACTTGATGACCACTTTGACGACCCGTGAAACTCACCACGGGCCGTCTAGGCATCTGTCAAAGTTAAGCCTGCATGGGGCAGGTTCTGGAAAGCTACCACGACCACTTTCAGGACTGTGGTCCCCTTCACGACCTATCGGGGGATCCGTAGAGGGTTCCATGGTCTAGTTTTTGGGCTTGTGAGTTTCCCACTTGACCCATTTCTAGCCTTTCTCGAATCTAAGATGTTACACCAGGTGTGGGGTAAACCAACAATAAAGTCCATATTCAAATCTTCCCAGTTTCAAGTAGGAATACCAATGTCTTTGGATAAACCTCCCGAATTTTGATGCTCGACTTTCACTTGTTGACAATAAGGAAACTTAGCCACAAATTCTGTAATATCTTTCTTCATCCCATTCCACCAATAGACCTCTCGCAAGTCTTGGTATATCTTGGTGGCGCTCGGGTGAATGGAATATCGAGAACTATGAATTTTTGATGAAATCTTCTCCCTAAAATCATCATTATTTGGAACACACAAATGACCATGATATCGAAGAACACCATATCTCCCTTGGGAGAAAGCCTCAACAGACTTCTGTAGTACTAGTTCCTTCAATTCTACCAAAGTCAGGTCAAGACCTTGCTTGGCTTCACATCTGAGACAAAGGACGATTCTGAACGATTATAAACTGTAACACCAACTTTGGTGAAGTCAACCAACCTAACACCCAATTGAGCCAATCTATGAACATCATCAACCAACTACTTTTTCTTTTCTTCCATATGTGCAACACTACCCATTGATAGCCGACTAAGAGCATCAACCACTACATTCGTCTTGCCGGGGTGATAAAGGACACTCATGTCATAATCTTTTAGTGACTCAATCCACCTCATTTGACGAAGATTCATATACTTTTTCTTGAACACATATTGCAAAATTTGTTGTCAATAAAGACATCAAAATGAGTATAATATAAGTAATGCCTCCAAATCTTTAAGGGAAAAACAACCACCGCTAGTTCCAAATTTTCATGAATCTTAAGTTGCCTTGTAGAATAGGTAATAGCATTCCCATTCTTCATAAGGACACAACCTAACCCAATTCTTGAGGCATCACAATAAACAACAAACCCATCGGACCCTTCCGGTAGAGTCAATACCGGAGCAAAGGTACGCCTATCTTTCAACTCTTGAAAACTCTTCTCACATGCTTCCTACCATAAGAACATAATTAAATTTATGTTGGGTTAATGCCGTTAATGGAGGGGTAATCAAAGAAAAAACCTTTTATAGTAACCGACCAAACCCAAGACACTTTGAATGTTCGAAGGGTATAGAAGTCTTGGCCAGCTCTTAACCTAATTCATAAACATAGGAGACCTCAATACCTTTACCAGAAACAATGTGACCATGAAAAGTCGTGGATGTCAACCAAAACTCGCATTTACTAAATTATGCAAAGAGTTGTTGGTCGTTTAGAACCTGCAACACAATTCTCCAATGATCGGTATGCTCATCCTCACTCCTTTAGTAAATCAAAATATCATGGATATACAAAATTACAAATATATCAAGGTATTGTCTAAAAACTCTATTCATCAAATCCATGAATGTAGCCGGAGCATTAGTCAAACCGAACGACATTATCAAAAACTCATAATGACCATACCGAGTTCAGAAAGCCATATACGGAATTTCATATTCCTTCACCCTCAATTGGTGGTAACCCGACCATAGGTCGATCTTAGAAAAGTAACTTGCTCCTTGTAGTTGATCAAACAAATCATCTATCCTTGGAAGAGGATATTTATTCTTAATTGTAACCTTTTTCAAATGGCAGTAATCAACACACATAGGAAGTGAACCATCCTTCTTACAAACAAATCAAACTGGAGCACCCAATGGAGAGATACTCGCTCGGAAGAAACCCTTATCGAACAAATCTTTCAATTGATCTTTCGATTCATTACGGTCTGCCAGAGCCATTCGGCAAGGAGGAATAGATATAGGTTGCGTATTAGGGAGGAGGTCAATACCAAATCTATTTCCCTTTTGAGTGGAACATTGAGTAGATCATAGGGGAAGAGGTCAATACCAAATTCTATTTCCCTTTCGAGAGAAACATCGAGTAGATCATCGGGAAACATTTCCTGAAACTCATTAACAACGGGGACCGACTCAAGAGTAGGGTTTTGGATCTTGTATCTCTAACTCGAAGAAGATGGTATATGCAACCCTTAGAAATCATCTTTCTAGCTTTAAGACAACAAAACAAACTGACCCTTAGGCATATAATTTCCCTCTTTCCACTCTAGGATGGGCTCATTTGGAAACTGAAACTTGACCACTCAAGTTCTACAATCAATAGAAGCATAGCAAGAATGCAACAAATCCATACCAAGAATAACATCAAAATCTAACATATCAATCTCTACTAGATCAACATGAGTGATTCTATGGGATAAGGAGACGAGACAATTTCTATAGTCTCTTCGCCACAATAGATTCACGAATAGGAGAAGAGACAAAAGAGGATCTAACAAAACATCCGTAAGAACATCAAATCTCATATCCACATATGGCGTCACAAAAAACAAGGTAGCACCGGGATAAAGAAATCATAAATATCAAGATGAAAGACTTTCAACATACCGGTAACTACATCGGAAGAACCCTTTTTCTCTTGATGAGTTTGAAGTGCATAAAATTTGTTTTCCTTCTGACTTCCAATAGAACCTGACGAACGTTAAGTTTAAGACCGTCGACGATTATCTCTTTTATTTTTAGCAATTGAGGAACAATCTCTTATCTTATGATCGGTCTTGCCACAATCAAAACATGCACTAGAACTGGCTAGACATTTTCCCTCATGCTTTCTTCCACATCTAGCACAAGTAGGCAAGGAAAATCCACCACAATTTCCTCCTTGAGGTTTAGGGTTAGACACCCTATCTTTGTGAATTTAGGAACCAGAGCATTAGAGGAACCTTGACTGGAAAACCTTTGTTGAAACTTAGAACAACCATTTCCATCGGACCTTGAATGAGAAAAGTCACCATCACCGGTCTTTTACCTCTTTGCCTCCCTAGACTTTTCCTTAAGTTTCTCCTCTTTGACTTGTTGAACATGAACCATTAGGTGACAAATGTCCATATCATTGAAGAGCATGGCGGTACAACATTCTTCAACCACAATTTTGCGTACACCCAAAACAAAGTTACTCATCCTTGTCGTAGGATCTGTTATCATAGTATAAGCATATAAAGACAATTGTGTGAACATCAAGGCATACTTATTTAGACTCACGTTTCCTTGATGAAGGTTGATGAATTCAAGTACTTATGCCTCCCTCATCTCAAGGAGAAAGAACCTATCAAGGAAAGCAACCTTAACCTTTTCCCAATCAAGAGGGACCCGCATCAACAACCCTCTCTTTCTTCCATTGGTTGCACAAAACTTGAGCAACACCCTTAAGTTGGTAAGCAGCCAATTCCACCTTTTCCACCGGTGTCATTCCCATGATTATAAACACTTTGTATACCTCATCAATATACTCTTGAGGATGTTCCCCAACCTTGGCACCATGGAACTCTAGAGGATTCATCCTAGTGAAGTGCCCACTATGGTTTCCACCGCACCCATATTTGGGTTCACGAGGACCACAGTCTCCCTATTGGCTTGAGCCAACACTTGAAAAACAACCCAAAACTCCGCATTATTTACTTGTTCGGCGAAAGGGTCAGCCGAAACTTGTGGAGCTTTTGGAGGAGCTTTTCTTTCCACATTCTCATTTGCATTCCTTCTCATGTAAGTTCTTAGAGATTCCATGTCCTAAAGAGAATCAGATAAGGATTAGGAGAGAGAGAGATATATAGAGTTACACTATATTGCACGACTTTAGAATGATGAAAGAATTGGAATTTCCTAAACTTCTTATAGCTTTTTATTTATAAATGTGGCGCACTCCATATTCATGAACAAGACTCTACTCGATGTGGCTTGTGAGACATCCTAGGATATTTATAAACTTTGTTCTCTAAATACCAAATTTGTCATGACCTAAAGTACACCCTAGATGAGACATGAAATATAGGACCCTGAGTGGCCATATACAAGCTATTTAGCATACATCATACACGATAATAGAATTTAAAGATTTCAAAAGACAGTCTTATATCATAAAGAGTTGACAAAAGAGTAAGTCTAACATAACTCTCAAAGCCATCTAGTACATCATAAGAAAAGTGATTTGGACATAACTCGTACATCACATACAATTTTGAAATGGAAATGATACAAAGAAATTAAAAAGTCTCGGTCCTTGGAACATGAGGACTCACCAATCTCTCCAAAAGCTCAAAGGGTCAATCTAGCAACGAGTGTGCAAAATAGAAGTGTTGGACCCTACATTAGTGAAACAATGTAGGCACAAGTATGCATTAGTACATGGAATGTACTAAATATAATAGCAATGCAAAAAAGTTATGAAATCATGCTAAAAAGGACTTTACATGACATGCAATGACCAAGCTAAATCATAAGATAATATGTTAGAAAAAATAAATCATAATCATGGTCAATGCAAGCAAAACATCTTTAGAACACATGTGAGATAATTTTAGAAAGTAACCTTAGTTCATTATTTTAGGAATTTTACCTTTAACCGACATACACCGTGTGAGCAATAACATGAAATTTGATGCCTATCCCACACTAAAAAGAGATTGTCCTACTTGCCAATGTAAGGAACATGAGTTTTGAGCTAAAGTGGATCCATTAGCAAATATCGATCTAAGACAAACCTATGGAGGCACATAGTTAGTTAAGGGACATGGGTAATCACCACTAGTCCACTTGGTGCTAAGTTTAAATCCCATGAAATAATCATTAAGCATTTTCATCTTATTATCCATGAAAAGATACAATTAAGTAACCAATCTAAGTTAAAGTTTGTTAGAATAGTTCCTTAGTCTTGATTCAACTTATGTGAGAAAACCTTTCAATCTTATGAATCCTTTTTGTGAGAGAACGTTTCACAATCATGTTTTGACTAGTATGTGAGACATCCTTTCACAACAACAACAACATTGTTGATCTACTCTCAAAGCAACCTTAAACCATTTATATCAATTTCATAAAGAAGTATGCATATCTTCATAAATTCATCTTTCATAATCATAAACTTCATCATGTGATCAAATCCTATAAATCATGGATCATACATGTGCTCATGTGAATTCAACTTAAAACATGCAATTATCTCAATTCATGCATAAAAAGACATAAAACAATATGTTGGATCATAGTTGAAAAGAACCCATGAGATTAAATAAAACCCGAACATCAATTGGAGCTTCTAACTTGTCAAATTGGAGAATATAGGAACCCTAAAGAGGAAAGGACTCCATAGGTGAATACTAACATACGTTGATTCTAAAAGCCCAAGAAGAATGGTAAATTTGAGACTTGATCTCAAAATTCTATATTCTTCTTCTTTTTCCTCCTTAGACCTTATAGAGAGATATTGAAGAGGATGAACTTGGTCAACTTTTGGAATTTAGGAGAATGAGTTGAAGTTGGTAAATTGAGGTTAAAATCATTTATATAAGGCATAGGGTATAAGGCAAAATGACATAGTATTGGGTTAAAACAATTAGGAAAGGACCAAAAAGCCCTTTTAAAATAATTGTCGAGCCTCATCTACGGTCCGTAGGTCCTACTACGAACCATCCTGGTAAGTTGTAGGTAGGTTCAACAACTTTTGTGTAGACCATCTAACAATGGAGCCCATGTATAGTTGGTAGATCAACCTAGGGTTCCTACATGGCTACCGTAGGTCCCAACTTTTTCCTTAAAATTTAACCTCACTTCTGCACTCACATTTGGATGCCATGTACGGCCAGTAGATGCTTTTATGAACCATATGTGGGAGATGTAGGTCATGCCTGCAGCCTAAAATCTACATTTTTCCTTCTTTTCTGAATCTGAGGTGTTACAATTAGTTGCCTGCTAATCTGATGAAACTATGAACCTTAATAGGAATGGTAGGCCTGACCCAACTATGAACTTCCTCAATCTTCATCGGATCTACCATAATGCCATCCTTGGACACTACGTGCCCCAAGAACACTATAGACTCAAGCCAAAATCACATTTAGTGAATTTGACATACAACTGCTGATCTCTCAAGATATGGAGTACAACCCTCATGTGTTGCTCATGCTTCTCCCTATTCTCAAAGTAGACCAAGATTTCATCGTTGAGAATTATCAAAAAAGAGTCCGAATAGAACATGGGCATATTGTTCATCAACTTCATAAATACTGCTAGAGTATTAGTCAACCTAGAATACATGACAAAGAACTTGTAGTGGCTGTACTGAGTCTTAAAGGAAGTCTTATGGATGTCCCCCACCCTAATCCTTAGTTGGTGGTATCTAGATCTCAAGTCAATATTAGACAACACTGCTGCACCCTAAAGCTATTCATACAAATCATTAATCCGTGACATATGATACCTTTTCATGATGGTCACCTTATTCAATAGCTTGTAATGAATGCACATATGCACAGTACCATATTTCTTCTTCAATAAGAGGATAGGAAAACCGCAAGGAGATACACCTGGTCTGATGAACCCATTGGCCAAGAGGTCCTGTAGCTTCTCCTTAAGCTCTCTCAACTCAGCTAGAGCCATCCGATATGGCAGAACAGAAATAGGTTGTGTGTTAAGCTCAAGATCAATCCCAATATTAATATGACGATCATGAGGAAGACCGGTAGTTCAGTGAGAAACACATCAACAAACTCTATGACCACAAGAAATGACTCAAAATAAGGAGTGTCGGTCCTAGTATCACGGGCATAAGAAAGATAAAATAGACACCCCTTCTCTACCAACTTCCACATTGTTAGAAAGAAGATCAAACCCCTCGAAATATGACTATCAGAAGCGATCCATACAAGAGGAGGAATACTCGACACATAGAAACTAACATTATTGGAGAAGAAATCCAAGATCATATGATAGGGAGAAAACCAAACCATGCCTACAATCACGTCAAAATCCACAATATCTAACATAGTAAGGTCTACCCAAGTATCATACCCAAAGATGGTCACCACAGAAGCCCTATCTACTTGATCCACTATCAAAAATCACTTACGAGGTTAGTTACACATATAGGCACAAACATCGACCTAGTAGAAAAATTCTATTGCGTAGAATAATAAGTAGACACACATAAAAAGTTAGACCACAGATAAAATAAAGCTTAAGAAAGCTAATGGGATATGGATATTTGTACTTGTTATAACAACATCTAATGCCTCCGCTTGTGGTTTATGTGGAAAAGCAAACATATTGTTGCATCCAACTCTACAACCTGACCTTCCTACATGAGGACCACCTTTAGTACCCTGGGGACAACTCTAAGTCGAATGCATTGGAATCGTGGGGACCTAAACCTGCTAACCCATTTCACCCTAATATCTGGAAGATCTACCCCCAGGGCACTCTCTAGAAAAGTTGCCAAACATGCAACATTCATAATGACCCATGTTGACCCTTTAGGATGGCTCGACTAAACCTGACTGGCCACCACGACTCAAATACCCTAAATGAGCCTCCCGAGAAGTCCAAACCGGTGCCAGAACCATTTGACCAGTAGCACGTATAATTCCACAATTCGTAAGCTATAAATCTACCTATACAAGCCTAGAAGGGTGAAACTATTATGGATAACCTCGGCCTTGTAACCCTGTGTCATGGCGCTAAGACCCGTGGAAACCACCCTAACGATAAGGTTTCTTATTGCTACCTCTATAAGACTCACGACAGATCCCCTTAATAGTGTGTGCATGATTTAATATCTATAGAAAATAATAGCCCAGTACCACTGTCTTTTCTATCTCCAACCGAACTTGGAATGAAAGCCCTCTGACAAATATACACACTCTTTCATGCTCTGTTGGCATCAGTAGAGCCGCACGTGTATCCAACTCATGGAACCATGTCTCATACTCTAAAATTGATAGTGATCCCTTAGTGAGGTTTGTGAACTCATCTCTCAACCGCTCCCTTAAGCTATGAGGTACATACTTCTCAAAAAAGCCTCAGAGAATTGAGCCCAAGTCATCAAAGGTGAAGCATCACCACTACTTTGTTGTCCCCTAAGGATGATAAGTCGTATAGTCAACCTCGTGGGACTCCACTAACCCGAGGTTATGCAACATCTCTTTTAAACTAACTAGAAACTTATGGGCATCCTCGTCTACATCACTGGTAAACCAAGGAGGACCGAATCTCATAACCAGTCCCCAACATCTTCTACTCTTTAGATCTCATAGCTAGCATAGAAGCTATATGTGGAACAAAAGTCGGAACCGGTTGATCCACTACACGATGAATCGTAACAGCATGATGCGTTTGTGGGGCCGGAACAACATGTGCCCCTGCCTAGGTTAAAGTCTGAGCATCATCTCTAATTTATGGTCCCATTAAAGTGATGGGAAAGTTAACCGCCTAAGAAATGCCCTTCATGAAGAAGAGGATCATGGCCAAGGTATCTTGTTGTACTGGTGTGGCCATTGATCCTGGTGGAGGCTGGAATAGCCCCACATAATGTGGCTGATGTTGAATATGCTCAACTTATATCTCATGCTTTGGTGCTGCTGCCCACTCCTGGTGTCGAACTTGTGCTAAAGCCCGTGCTTTCGTTTAACCTCTAGGTCGATCTCTACCTCTACCCCTATCGGGGCATTATCTGGACATGTAGGAAGCTCTCACCTACCCACAGTCAACCTCGTCTAAGACATAAGAGGAAAGTGAAACAAATGAAGCTTACATGTTGGTACAACCATCAACGCATGAAAAAAAAACAAGACATAGTGAAGTATTCTTAAGAATATCCAATAGCCTCTCAAAGATTAGATACATACGTCATCGTACTAATCATTGAGACTCTACTAGCATTTGCCCCTATACTGGTGAGACAGGTGTACCTAAAGCTCTTATACCACGTTGTCACGACCCAAAAATGGGCCATGATGTCATCTACTACAAACCACTGAGTGGACAAGCCAAAAACTAGATATTAGATGCGGAAAACACAAATTATATAATAACAATAACATTATGCTGAATATAAGAATAATATCTAGGATAAGGGCCATATCATAAATGTATAGTACGATACAAAATATGAAAAAAACGCCCAAAAGTGACTGAGAAAAAGACATACACAAAAACAAATCCCCAGACTTAGTTTCACCTATTGAGGAGCTATTAAGTACAAAAAGTCATATATATAGAGAACTGACTGATCCAAAATACAAAAATATGAGTTAGTACAAAAGAAAGAAAGCATCAAGCCTTTAAATGCCAAGAACTGACCATAATCTAAGTTTGTGATAGCCATGGGAGATCCAACGCTCAATGAGGGTATCTAATACCGGGAGCTGCATCAGAAAAAGATGCAAAAGTACAATCTGACTACCAAAATATGGGGTACTCAGTAGACACCATAGGCCGACCAAACTCAAAAATATCACATATATATATGTAACGATGAAGCTAACGTGAGTTTAATAATAAACGAAAGTAACTAAGACTACTGATAAGGAGATCAACAACCAAACACTCAAACAAAACAATCACACTGGCAGTCAACTACCCGAAGAGGTACATTCCACATGTGGCCAATGCAAGATTAGTGCAAAAATTTCCAGAGTTGTATGGCAGTCTGTTCTGTGAACCCCTGAGGCATCTACGGAACCCCATTGGACCTTATCAAATGTAAATGAAAAAACCCAGAATTCAGTTTGTGGGATGCTAAAGCTTATCAATAATGTCAAAGTAAAAACCTGAAGTGGAGAATACAGGCCGCCGAAGCTTATTGAAATCTACCTTACAAGGCAAAAAATGGGATCTATTCCCTTCAAAAGCAATTCCCATTAGTACAAATAAGTTTAAAAACAAGTAGTCTGACTCCTAAGGAGTTAAAATTTTCAAAAAGAGTAGTATACTAAAAATATTATCCAAAGCCTCTTTTCTTTCCAAAATTTGATGCAAATATGTCAAGAACATGCTTTCACGTCAATACAATCCAGTCATCACCACAGTAAACAAGGTAGAGTGCATGTCGAATGAACATTAGAAAAAGAGGGAACCACACAGGGGTTCACGGGTTGTGAACAGGACCGAGACCTGTCAACCTCGTCGTGGTTCACACCCAATCAAGCATGGAGGACTACGGAGCCCTCCATGGGCCGTAGGACTGCAGATGGGCCGTCATGTGGCCAATTAAAAGTTCTCCTGAAACCCCCAAGTAATTGTAAAGAACCGCGGTGGCTTACACGGCCCGTGGTGCTTCAAACGATCTGTGAAGTGGACCGTCAATAGGGCAGTTCAGCCTTTAAAGTTTGGGTCAATTTCAAATGCTAATATCTTTTATCACAAAATAAAATAGGTGGCCCATAAGCTTTAAAATTAAAAATATTTGAGTGCTCTTACCAATACCACCGATTTTTGCTAAAATCCAAGCTCAGAGTAAAAAGTTATGCTCATTTCAGTAGAGACCTGTTGGGCAGGGCCATAACCACGACCCAGTTTACGGGTCATGGTCCTTATGACGGTCCGTCAGTTCTCTTGTAAAGGACACTTTGTCAATTTTAAGTCACGGTCATTTTGGTCTTTTCCCCTCTGCATTGGTCACTTAAACTATGTCATTTGATGACTAAACTACATCATTTTACTCCGTCTAAGCCTAATAATCTAATCAGACAATACCCAGAACCCTCATTCTCCAAAAAACACCAAACTTAGAGTGAAAAGAAGGGGAAAAGAGGAACACTTCTCCCAAAAATAAGCAAGAGTGTTCTTCGAAGATCGGCACTGAAATACCAAAGATTTCTCTGTAGATTGCATCACCAGGTATGTGGGATTGAACAAGTGGGTTCCTGTCACCCATTAGATCCCTAGAATTCAGTGATTTCTTTAGATTCTCATAAACTATATGAACGTAGTCTAGTGAAATTAACCTATAATCATTCACATCCCAAGAATTATGTCCTACTTGTCTAATCCCATATTTTAGTGATTACTGTAGTTGTTTATTGACACCTTAAAACCCCCCATCTGACATTCGTTGTTAAACCTTTGACTTATTTTGTTTGATTTTGACCATGTCAACTTCTATAACCGATTAGAATCTAATCTCTACTTCCTAATTAAATTTGATATGGTACTACTCCCTATGGGTTCGACCCCAACCTTTCTTTGGATTATATACTAGATTATGATCGCCTACACCTAATATTGGATGACATGTAGTTGAGCATTTATCAAAAATAGTGCCGCTGCCGGGGAGTGGTGTTATTGAATTCTTTTATTGAAGTTAGTTTGCAATTTTATTGTGTTATAGTTGAACCCACTTACTATTTTTTGTTGTTTGTTACCTTTGAATAGGTGACGAAATGAGCGTAAACGGTAGCAATGCCAGCCAGCTGGGCCATAATGATGATATTGGCAATCTAAATTATGTGAACAAGGACAATGTGAATGACAGACACTTGGGTGGTGTTGGAGCAATCAGGCTACCACCGATCGTGGGGAATATAGTGTTCCATGTAATGAGCACAATTCTACAACTCTTGCAAATGAAGGGGGCTATTTGGTGGTTTAGCGCATAAAGACCCTCATGACCACATTAGAAACTTCATGGACATTTGTGGCCCTTTATCGTTCAAGAAAATATCCAATGAGTCGGTTAGACTCAGGTTGTTCCCATTCTCACTAATGGGAGAGGCTACCAAATGTTAGTCGATCTCCTAAGGGACTCAATCATGACTTATGATGAATTGAAGGAATGATTCTACACAAGATTCTTTCCTCTTTCGAGGATGATGCCTTTAAGAGATAATATCCAAGGTTTTAAACGTTTTGATGTTGAGCCAATCCACGAGACTTGGCTTCGGTTTCAGAAATTGCTAATTCAATGCCCGAATCATGGACTCCCAAACAACGTCTTGATACATTATTTCTGCCGGAGTTTAGATTTGGTGAACAAAGGAGTGGTTGATCAACTTGTCCAAGGTGGTATTATGTAGCAGCCATTTGAGATTGCTTTTGTGTTGCTTGATAACATGACCAAGATAAACTGAGCCTGGTATACAAGGATCAGGTATCACCCTTGACATTTAGGATAAAGAAAGAACAAATTGAAAAGGATCAAGAGAGGAATCAGAACATGGCTATAAATGATGACCCAATTGGATCTCTTGTTAAATAATGTCATGGTTAGTGGTACTAGAGCGGTGAATGTTGTTGGTGTTAGCGGGGTGACCCCCGAGGATTCACATTTTGATGCTCTTTACTATGAGGAAGTGACCTTCCTTGCAAATCAAGGTGATGGTTTCCGTCAGAGCTATCCTAGGTCGGGTGGGAATCAAGGTTGGAATAGAGAATATGACGACGGATGGAGAGACCGTGAAAGGGAATGGCGTGATCACAATGCAATTTGGAAGGAGAGAGATGGGGATAAGGAGAGATATGTACCTCCCCATAAGCGTTAAAATCCCAAGGATCAAAAGGTTGACCCTGAGAATTTTCGCATTGAAGATATGCTCTCACGCATTCTTAACGAAGTGGAAGGGTCGAAAAAAGTGTTGAAAGAGATGAAGGATGACGTCTCAACTCTAAATCACACGGTGACCTCTCACTCCGTCTCCATTAAACAGCTGGGGACACAAATGGGTCAAATCTCAACTAATTTGAATCCAAGGCCAAAATGAGGGTTATCAAGTGACACAATGGACAATCCCAAAAATGAAGCTTGAATTGGTATCTCCTCGTGCCACGACATTAAATAAGGTGCTTCTTTGGAGGCAACCCAATTTTTAAATGTTTTTAATATTTCTTTTGAATAACAGGTGTTGATTTTTGCAGGTTGGAAAGGTGAAAGTGTTGGAAAAAGAGTAGTAGGCGAGCTAAAACTCCAATTGGTTACATGCTGAACAGGTCAGCATTCCCGATTTGGACCACCGTTTGAACTACCCAGCTTGATGAGGGATTTTATAAAACTCGGTGGACCAAAAGCTCAGTAAGAAACTCGCCGAACAGGTCGGCGAGCACCGTCGATTTAACCCCTTAATTGTTGGGAATTCTATTAAACTTAGCGAGCTAAAGCACCACTCGGTGCATCGCCGAGTGGGTCGGCGGACACGACTTACTTCGCCGATTGGCGCACGAACTACAGTGTTTTTAAGAGGCCAACCTCTTTAACTTTAAATTATGTTCATTTTCTTACTTTTCCACTTTCGTACTCTCACAACCGATATTTTATTTTTTGTATTCCCGTATTTTTGTTCTCGTGTTGCTTGGGATCTTTTGCTCGGGGATTACTTTTCTTCCTAGCATTACATATTTTGGCATACAAGGTTGGTTTTCCAAACCCCATTTTTAAATAGTTGGCTGAAGTCGAATGAAAGTACTTTTTGTGATGTATCTCTGTGCTTAATTGGTGTTGGGTTAATCGTGTAGTAGTTTGTTTAACTGTTCTGAAGTGAAAGCGTAATTAATTGGTGGTAAATGGTTATTTCCTGTGTCGTTAACTAATTAAATTGTTGGGTTGCCTTGATTAGGTTGTGGGTCTAGTGAGGTGAAGTCTGAGTAACCTGGAATTGTGCTTGTTATCAAAATTTTCCCGATGATAGAGCGGTTGACATCATTCTTAAGGGCAAAACACGTCATTTAGCTAATTTTTGCCAAATCGGGGGAAGTCTGAGTACCCCGAGGGCATGGGTCGATTTCGCCAAGTGGTTCGGTGGTTCACTCAATGTCCCCTAGATCACCAATTAATTCTCTAAATATTGACTTTGAGTTTCGTAATTTTCAGCGATATGCCTGGGCTTGCCAAGTTCACTCAGCCACTACTCGAAAGTATTCCCTGATTGCCCTTTTATGCCAAATTCATGAAATTGTTCTGTAACTTTCGGCGAGCTACTTCTAGTTCGCCAAAAAGGGTCGGCGGTCTGACGAAAGGTGTCGCCGATCCACTGAATGGCCCTGTACATCGCCGACCATCTGTGATTTTTGAGCATTTCTATTCTGGAACATTCGGCGAACCCGACCTGGCTTGCCAAAGTGGTTCGACGACTCACCGACCAGTTCGGTGATTCTTCCTGCAATTCTTTTTTCTAAAATTTTCTTAACTTTATCTATTGTTTTCTACATTGTTTGGCAGGAATGGCTAGACCCAAAGTTGATTGTAGAGACATACTGCCCCGGAAGCGAGCACGTGGAATTACTATCAACGAGAAATAGTTGCTTCCTCGGAAAAAATTACGAAACTTCCTCCGAAAGGAGGTCAAGACAAGGGCAAGGCACCTGTTTAGTTGACACCTATGGAGGAAAGCTTTGATAGTGAAGGGGTCTACTCTACTCACCTCACTACCTATGACAGTGAGAGTCAGATGAGGGTTCTCCGACCTCTATCTCCAACTCAGAAGATGACCAGTTGTTACACACCAGGAGAGGGGAGCTACGATCCAAATCGATGAATGATCCAACTAGGATCCCAGTACCTCCTACTCTTCTTCTAGCTGCAGCCCCAGCACAGACAGTTGTCTAGGCATCACCAGTTCAGGTTCCTCATCCCCGATCACTTAACCGACTAAAGGCCGAGGGTTTGAGGACCATCCTAGAAGAGAAGAGATTGTCTACCGACGGTGTGGTGGATAAACATTCAGATGTGTGAAACACTCTAAGATTTCACAAGTTTGAAGTTTTCACTAAACCCTGGGTTCCATACATTCCTACTTGGGTTCGGGAGTTCTATTTGGCCTACGGAGAACTGGTATCGAAGGGGAAGAAGCAGGCTAGTGCCTTCAAACCAGTTGACTTTCTAGTTCTTCGGGGAAAGAAGGTCAAGTGTAGATGATTGGATATCAATGCGGTACTGGGTGGTCAACAGATTTCATGCATGATTACCCAGATTTGATTAAGAAGCAGACTTTGGAGTATCTCAAGGGTTGGCTAGCACCCCTCCTCTCCGATGTCACCCCGAGGTACACCTATCGAGATGATGGACCTAAACATTGCTACCAGAGACTGGTTTGGGTTCTTTAGCTGCACCATTATTCCATCAAAGAACGAGTCGATCCTCCCCCACCCGAAGGAAAGCTGTCTTGGTTTTATTATATCTAGGAAGAGGTTGAATTTGGGGTTGCTTATTAAGCAAGAAATGGCCATGACGGCCGAATAACACCGAACCTCACTTCATTTCCCTATACTTATTACTGAGCTGTGCAGATAGGCCCGTGTTCCGAGAGATGAGAAAACGGATGTTAAGGTGACACCCACCTCTTCTACTGACATCCAGCATATAGAAGACGAGTATATGTGGGATGAGGCCGACAGGAGGATGGCAGGACTGGTGGATACGTCCCTAGAGGTCAATCTTGATATGTTGGTGACTGTGGAAATCATTCCCCCTCAGGACAGTGGGCCCTCAAGTACATCTGGCCCTTCTATTTCTAAGCCTCCTAGTACTACTGCTGCACCCCTCCCTCTTCTTCTGTTGTTGCTGCCTCTAGGCCCCCTATCACCCAGGTCATGCTTTACAAGATGGGCCATCTGGCTCATTCAGCCGATGTGTGTGCCTCTCGGGTTGAGGTTGTTATGTCTGGGATGATAGAGTGGGCGATAGCTGATGCCTTGGCCCCAATTAGGGATGAGATGAGAGATCATAGGTTTACACTAGGTGCCTTTACAATTAGGGTCGAGGCTTGTGAGCAAAGCCGAGGTGCTACAGAGGAGGTGATGGCCTTGAAGGCCGATGTGATTGGATTGAGGAAGGATGTGGACCAGCTGAAGTCCACTGATTTGACGATGTTGTTTGGGACGGTGGAGATTCCCGACATGCCGAGCACTGATGTTCCGGCTAGTTTCGGGTTCCTCCTGCTACTACCAGAGATGATATTAGAGTTGATGATGTTGAGGTTGAGTCTGAGGCTGAGGTAGATGAAGAGCAACTCGGTGTTAGAGATGAGGTTGTCTTTCCTGACTTTGCAGACATAGAAGGAGCCATGGTGGATACAGTTGTGCAGGCCTCCTTGAGGGACGTCTTTATGGTAGGCTCTAGTGGAACCAAGGATGTTGATATGCCGAGCACTAATCCCCAGACAGAAGGAGTTGCCAACATGCAGACTTTACCCCATGCCTAGCCTGGCAGGATGACTCTTTGCCTCCCTTTTTGTTATTTTTAGACTATGTTTATTATTTCTTTGCATTTGAGGACAACTGCTATTTTTGTTGGCGGGGTGAGGTATTTCCATACCAACCTCTATAGGGTTGTTTTTGTTTTGTGAATATTTTTTTTTGGGTTTTCTGAATGTTGGATTTGATTGTTGGTTTATATATCTATATCTTGGTTTATGATCCATATTGGTTCATTGTTTTGAATTGCAAATGGGTTTGATCAAATTTTTAAAAAATTGTCACCTCTTGTTGTGTGAATGTGGTTGTTCTCTTGCAATTTCAAGTGTCGGTTTTGGTCCATACCAATGACTTGAATAGTGATCTTGTTTGAACGACATGTGTGTGCAAATCCGATGAGGACAATTGAGTTGCATAAGTTATATGTGAACTCATAGCATCTTATTGTGGCTATGCAATTTGTTGAGTAGAACTCTGCTGATGACCATAGCACGTTTGCGAAAATGGTTAATTCTTGCTTTGATAACTGTGTTGGATGCCCTGTGTGGTCAGATTGACTTGTAATGCATGCTTGGTTATACCTCTTTGGTCTGATTGGCTAATGTGAGTGAATGATAGAGATGATCTTAGGCAATGTGTGGAGAGTGAGCCAATGTTGTCATTATACCTCTTTGTGACCACCTTGTGAGAGTGTGAACCTAGCTTGGCACCATTTGAGCCTCTCCATTTCTTTGGAAGAACCTTGAGCACAAGTGACCCCTTTTCTTTCCCACCTATAATCTTTATAAGGCATTGCTTGTTATAAATAGCCAACTTAGGGGGGGTGCGGTGAAAAAGGAGGTAAATCAAGAAGTTTGAGAAATTCCCCCCTTTTGAAAGATATTGTTCGGAAATATGGAACCCCTCCATACAAAAAAAGAAGAAGAAAGAAAGATGAAAATGATTGAAAAAGAGAAATATTGTGGAAATAAAGTGTGTGAATTAAGCAAAGAAAATGGGGTATCCAATAAGTCGTGCTTAAAAGAATGGAATGTGACTTTGGAGAATCAAAAAGTGTTCTAAGAGAAGGTTAAAGAATGGTAGGTAAGCCATGCTTCATGAAGGTAGTAGTCACTAAACCTAAATGATCATACCATTACCCTCAGCCCCATTAAAAACATTAAAAGACCTTTGTGATCTTGAATGAGCTTATTATCTTGTTTATTGGAAAATACGGGCAAGCCTATGGGGAAGGATCATGTATGTGCTGGTTTTTGAGAGAGTGAGAGTTGTTTCTGATTCTGAATTCTTAAAGTTGATGAGCTTTGTGGGAGCATGGAATAATTTTTTTTGTGTGTGAGGGCATTCGAATGTTGTTGTTGAGCTTGAACTTGCATTTGAAGCAAACATTGTGAACTTGGGTCCATTTGATGATGTTTAGTCAAAATTTGAAACTTAGAGTGTACAATTGCACATTACATGTGTAGTTTAACCCTCTTGTGTGCATGTGTGTTGAGTCCTGAGTAGCACTGTTTGTAGACATCGTTGTTGAACTGATTGATCTTGAGTTTTACTTAAGGACAAACAAAATTTTAAGTTGGGGTGTTGATGAGTCCTACATTTTGACTCATTTAGGGCTTTGTTTTGATAGTTTATAGTCCTCAAATGCCTAATTTATGCTCCGAACTGATGTTAAAATGTTGATTTGTAGAAAGGAAGGCAAAAGGAGAAAGGAAAGGACAATACCAGGCAAAAAGGAGCTAAAAAGATGAAAAAAGGTTGAAGATAGCAAAATGCTGAGAATCGCCAAAGCCACTCGGTGACTCACCTATTGGAACTTCAGCTCGCCTAAAGTTCAGCCCTGGGGAGAAGATAACTTGGCGATGGATTTGGACATTCAGTGGATCACTGACTGGATCGGCGACACATTCTGGATCGCCTAAAGTTGCAGAACCTTGAGGATTTAAAGCCAAGGAAGACCGGCAGTGAGATAGAGCGATTGGCGCTTCGCCAACCTAGTTGGTCCCTTCTTTCCAATCTATAAATATAGTACTGGCTCGCTATTTATATTATTTCTGCTTGACCGGTACCAAGAACTCCATTTTCACAGAATGACACTCTACTTACCTCGCATAATGGTCCTTGCAACCAAAATTTGGAAAGCTATAAATTGAATTTTAAAAGAGTTCAAAGAAGTCCTGGTTTTTATTATTAAAGTCTAGTTTTAGTTTTCTTCTGTTTTTGAAGAGTTTTCTTTGTATTTTCCATTGGAGAACAACTTCGAAGGGTTTTTCAAGTAGATTCGAAGTGGGTCTTTTATTTTTAGCACTTTGGATCATTTTAAAGAATTGGATTACCATACCCAGACCATGGAGAATGTTTTTGATACTAATTTATATCATTTTATGATGCTTGGCTAAAATCCCAATTCTTGGGGTGTGATCATGTGATTATTTGCCTAATTAGCTTATGGGTATTGTTGTTTAATGATTTAAATGTTGTTTTAATATGTGTTTGATCGATAGATGAGTAGTAATTTATGAATTGCAGTTGCAAATATAATTTTAGCTTAGTGTTTTGGGCTTGCTCGAGAGAGAGGTTCTACAACTAAGGTTATCGATTGATGATTGTAGTGTGTGGGTTGTAATGGGTTTAGCTCAAAAGAGTGAATCTTACCTCATTCCTACATATCTAGTTAGAGAGAGTAGATAAATTAAGGTTTTGGCTGTTTTGTAGTGTCAAGCTTGTCGAGGTTCGAGAGAACTCGCTTGAACCGTAATAGTTTTTCGAGAGAAACTATTACACCTATAGTCTAGCCTACCCACAATGATTCAGCACTTTATTAATAAACTTAAATTACCCTTATAGTGAAATTAGCCTATTATCGATTACATCCCGAGAATTCCGTCCTACCTGTCTAATCCCTTATTTTAGTGATTATTGTAGTTGTTGATTGAGACCTTAAAACCTCCCATCTTACATTCGTTGTCAAACCTTTGACTTATTTTGTTTGATTTCGACAATATCTACTTCTATAACCGATTAGAATCATATCTCTACTTCCTAATTGAATTAGATACGGTACCGCTCCTTGTGGGTTCGACCCCCACCTTTTGTTGGGTTATTTACTAAATTACGATCTCCTACACCTAATATTGGATGAGGTGTAGTTGAGCGTTTATCAGTATATATGAAATGGTGGTTAAGGAATGTTTTATCTGCATGGTCATGAAGGAAATGAATATTTCGCACCTAATGAAACATTCCCAACAAATAGAAGAGGATAAACTTAAGGAAAGATCTGGTGAGGCAAAAAGGGCAAAGATCGGAGATGGTGACTTTTCACATTCGAGGTCCAATGGACATGGTCATTCTATTCTGACAAAGGTTCTCCAGTCAAGGCTCTTCTAATGCTCTGGTTCAAAAGTTCAACAAATATATGGTGTGTAACCCTAAGCCTCAAGGAGGAAATGGTGGTGGATCTTCTTGGCCTAATTTTACTAGGTGTGGAAGGAAGCCTAATGGTAAATTCCTAGACGATTATAATGCATGTTTTGGTTGTGGAAAGATGGATCATAGGATAAGGGATTCCCCTCGGTTTCTAAGAATAAAGGAGATAATTATCAACAAGCTCAATCTTACCCTTCGTCAGGTTATAGTGGAAATGAGAAACATAACATGTTTTATTCTCTTCAAACTCATCATGATAAAGAGGGTTATCCTAATGTGGTTACCGGTTTGTTGAAATTCTTTCATCTTAATGTGTATGGTTTGCTTGATCCCGGTGCTACTTTGTCCTTTGTGACACCATATTTGGCTATGAGATTTGATATTTCTGTGTATGTGTTGTTAGACCCTTTTTCTGTCTCTACTCTTAATGGTGAATCTATTGTGGCTAAAAGAGACTATAGAAATTGTATTGTCTCCTTACCTCATAGAGTCACTCATGTTGATCTTGTACAACTTGATATGTTAGATTTTAATATTATTCTTGGTATGGATTGTCTCCATTCTTGTTGTGCTTATGTTTATTGTATTACCCAAGTGGTTAAGTTTCAGTTTCCGAATGAAACAGTCCTATAGCCGAAAAGGGGAAATTCTATGCCTAAGGGTCAGTTTGTTTCTTGTCTTAAGGTTAGAAAGATGATTTCTAAGGGTTGCATATTCTAAAACCCCTATTCTTGATTCGGTCCCCATTGTAAATGAGTTTCTAAAAGTGTTCAGAGATGATCTACCGAATACTCCTTCCAGAAGGGAAAATGACTTTGGTATTGACCTTCTCCCAAACATGAAACCTAACTCTATTCCTCCTTATCGTATGGCTCCGGAAAAACTCAAGGAATTAAACGAAAAATTGAAATATTTGTTGGATAAGGGTTTCATCGTACCGAGTATCTCCCCATGGGGTGCTCCAGTTTTGTTTGTTCATAAGAAGGATGGTTTACTTAGCATAAGTATTGATTACCAGTAATTGAACAAGGTTACCATAAAGATTAAGTATCCTCTCCCAAGGATATATGATTTGTTTTATCAACTCCAAGGAGTGAGTTATTTCTCTAAGATTGATCTCGGTCGAGTTATCACCAATTGAGGGTGAAGGAAGATGAAATCCTGAAAATGGTTGTTCAAACTCGGTATGGTCGTTATGAGTTTTTGGTAATGTCAGTTGGTTTGATTAATGATCCGGCCGCATTGATGGTTATTTATGATATCTTTATTTACTTACAGAGTGAGGATGAACATGCCATTAGTTGAGGATTGTGTTGCAAGTCCACAAGGGCCAACACCTATTTACAAAGTTTAGTAAATTTGTGTTTTGGTTGAGATCTGTGGCGTTTCTGGGTCACATTGTTTCTCGTAAGGGTATTGAGTTAGATCATAAGAAGACATATGTGGTAAAGAACTGGCCTAGACCTCTACCCCCTTCGGATATTCAAAGTTTCTTGGGTTTGGCTGGATATTATAGAAGGGTCTTGGAAGGGTTTCCTTCGATTGCCTTTTCGTTGACTACATTGAACCAAAATAAAGTTAGGTTCTTATGGTCGGAAGAGTCTGAGAAGAGTTTCCAAGATTTGAAGGATAGACTCACTTCAACTCCTATTTTGACTTTACCGAAAGGATCCAATGGGTTTTTTCGTTTATTGTGATGCTTTATGGGTTGGATTAGGGTATGTTCTTATGCAAAATGAGAAAGTTTTTGTTCATGCTTCAAGGCAACTTAAGATTCATATAAAGAATTATTCTACCCACGACTTGGAGCTAGTGGCAGTTGTTTTGCCTTAATGATTTGGAGACACTATTTGTATGGGGTCCATGTTGATGTCTTTACCGACCACAAAAGTTTGCAATATGTGTTCAAGAAAAAGAATCTGAATCTTTACAAACACACATGGATTGAACTCTTGAAGGACTATGACATGAGTGTCCTTTACGACCCGGGCAAAGCTAACAAGGTGGTTGATACCTTAAGTCGGTTGTTCATGAAAAGTGTTGCACATGTTGAGGATGGTAAGAAAGAGTTGGTTCATGATGTTCACAAATTGGCTCACCTAGGTGTTGGTTGGTCGATTCAAGCGAGGGTGGTGTTATTGTTCATAATGATTCACAATTGTCATGTGTCAGATTTAAAAGCAAAACAAAGTCTTGACCCAATTTTGGTTGAGTTGAAGGAGGTTGTGCTGAAAAGGTCCGTCGAGGCATTCTCCCGAGGGGGAAAATAGTATGCTTAGATATTAAGGTCGGTTGTCTGTTCCCAATTTTGATGACTTGAGAGAGAAATTTTTGTGGAAGCCCATAGTTCTCGGTATTCCATTCATCTGTGGGGCACCAAGATGTTTCATGATTTGCGGGAGCTCTATTGGTGGAATGGGATGAAAAAGCATATTATGGAATTTGTGGTTAAATGCCCGAATTATCAACAAGTGAAAGTTGAGCATCAGAAACCAGGTGGTTTGGCTCAAGACATTACCATTTCTACATGGAAGTGGGAAGATTTGAATATGGACTTCATTATGGGTTTACCTCGTACACATCGTCAGTTAGACTCGATTGGGTTTATTATGGACAAAATTACAAAATCGACTCACTTTCTTCCCATTAAGACTTCAGTCTCATCAGAGGATTATGCCAAACTTTATAATAGAGAAATGGTAAGGTTGCATGGAGTGCCTTTGTCCATTATCTCTGATCGAGGTACTAGATTTGCATCTCACTTTTGGAAGTCATTTCAGAAAGGTCTAGGTACCCATATCAAGCTTAGTACGGCCTTTCATCCTCAAACTGATGGGCAAGCAGAGCATAATATTCAAACTTTGGAGGATATGTTAAGAGATTGTGTAATTGACTTCAAGGGTAATTGGGATGATCACTTGCCTTTGATTGAGTTCACATATAATAATAAAACTATCATTCAAGTATTGGTATGGCTCCATTTGAGTCTCTTTATAGTAGGAGGTGTAGATCTCCTATAGGTTTATTTGAAGTAGGTGAGGTTGCTTTGATATGTCTTGTATTGGTACATAGGCTATTGAGAAAGTTCATCTTATTAGAGAAAGGTTGAAAATAGATAAAAGGCGACAAAAGTCTTATGCCGATGTTTGAAGAAGGGATCTTGAGTTTGATGTTGGTGATTGGGTTTAGTTGAAAATTTCACCTATGAAGGGTGTCATGAGGTTTTGGAAAAGGGGAAGCTTAGTCCTCGATATGTACGCCCATATCAGATTTTGAGGCATATTGGTAAATTTGCTTATGACCTTGATTTTCCTAATGACTTTGCATCGGTACATCAAGTAATCCATGTCTCCTTGTTGAAAAAGTGTTTTGGAGATCCGACATCTATTATTCCTTTGGAATATTTTGGAGTTAAAAATAATCTTTCTTTTGATGAGGTTCTAGTTGAGATTTTAGACCGACAAGTTTGAAAGTTGAAGATTAAGGAAGTTGCATCCATAAAGGTGTTGTGGAGTAATCAAGTGGTCGAGGGTGCTACTTGGGAGGACGAGGACGATATGATATCCCTATATCCTCATATCTTTCGCTCCATTCCTACTCTAGCTTGAGGTATTTTGCTCCTCGTTGTTCACTCTTTCACATTCATGTGTCGTAGTCATTCCCATATTTTCTCATGCATGTACGTTCATGAAAATCTGATTTTTTTGAGAATATGATTTAGTTTGATTGATTGCTTCAAGATTATGTACATTCGTTTAGGATTGCATATATGACTTATGAAATAATGCTTCGAAAATGCTTTAGCTTGGAGTCGATTTTCTCCTCAGAATATGTGCATTTATGTAATTGCATTCATGTTTGGTTGTTACTTTCTCTCCTACTATATTCATGCTATCTTGAGTTCTATTCGAGGACGAATGTTCCCAAGGAGGAGAAATTGTAACACCTCAGAAGTTGAAAAGTCAAAAGGAAAAAAACAATGCAGAAAATATGTCTGAGACTTGTTCGATAAGTCCAGCCTAAGGACCTTAGGAAGTCCTACGGGCCATAAGAAGGTAACCGTAGATCAAGAGTAGAGTTTTGGAAAAATCAAGTTTCAGTACCTCATTCGACAGTTGACTAGGACGGCTCGTCAATCTTTTCATGCGTCGTAGCTTGGTCTCATAGATAGGTTCCAGACTTAGTGAAATTTTGAGGGTCAAGTTGGTTGCTACAGTTGGTGTCTACGGACTGTAGGAAGACCTACAAGTCGTAGACATGTTCTGTCAAAAGCTGATCCAAGTTAAAGGGTTTCTTAACTTTTGTATGGTTGACCAGGACGGTCAAAACCGTAGAAGAGTTTGATAGTTATTTTTAAGGGGAATTTGGGTCTTTTCCCTATGTGATTAATGCCTAAACTAAGTCGTATTGGTCCTGATTCTACGCCCTATATAAGTATTTTTACAGCATGTTTGACCAAGCTTTTAGAAGACTAAAAGTGTTTATTTAAAAAAAAAATTAGGTGTTTGGCTAAGCTTGTTGGAGAAACTAAGTGTTTTTTGGGTGTAAGAAAAGTTATTTTTCAAAGGTTGAAAAAAAAATCTACCAAAGTACTTTTAAGAAAAGTACAGTTAGAAACAATGTTAATTCTCTCTTAATAGCTTAAACTTTTACAACATGTTTGACTAAGATTTTGGAAGACTAAAAGTGTTTATTTTTTTGAAAATGAGGTGTTTGGCTAAGCTTTTTGGAGAAGATAAGTGTTTTTCGGGAGTAATGAAAGTTGCAGAATTTTTTTTTTCCTCAAAGTACTTTGAGGAAAAATACATTTAGAAGCAATGTTAATAAGCTTGTCCAAACAATAACACCTCGTTTGGATGGTTACCTGTTGTAATGTATTGAATTGTATGCTTAAATACAATATTTATTTTGATTGTTAATCAAATTGTGTTGTATCGTACTATTTAAATTCTTCGTTAGGTAACGACGAAAAGACTCATTTTATGTAACAATCGATTTGGTGTAATTGCGTTGTTACCTTAATATTTTCTTCTCATCTTGTCTTTATTTATTATTTAATAATCATACTTCATCTTTTATCCTACCTTTTCATAGTACCTTTACCTCGTACCCTACTTTTCATGTAGTTTTATCATTACAATTATGAATGTTTGACATTATGTAACAACAGAGAACAATACAATCTATCCAAACATTGTATTCATTAAATCAATACATTACGATACAATACAACACAATACGATACATTATGAAACAATATGTAACAACCATCCAAACAAAGTGTAATTGTTGCTAAAAAGTTCTTTAAATTTTTTGTCGAAACATGAACTGTTTCTCACCAAAACCCCGTTTCAAAATAAGTTGATTTTAGAAGCTTAACCAACCATGCTATGAGGTTTCATTAAGCAATTCTCTATCTTTTTCTTTGGCCTAATGTTAAATTTAGGTTAATGAAAAAATCACTACTCAGAGAAAAGGGAAATGAACGTCCTGGTGAGAACATTTCCATGAAAAATATGACAATTAACCTTCTGCATATTAATCATTTATTAATACTAAGAAAAAGGTAAAAAATAAAATATATATAAATGAAAAAAAAATGCATACAAATGAGAAAGACTTTCAGAATGATTAACTTATAAATATTTTTATTATTAATGAAAATAAAAAAAAAATTATTAGACAACCAAATTAAAGAAGAGGAGTAAAACTAGTTTTTTAAAAGGCGGGGGCGTGTGCGATTCTTTAGCCCCGAGACACAAGGCGTAAGTCTCATGGATCTACGGGACGTAGTCTCATGTATATTCAATTTTATAGTTTTATTACTAATAAATTAAGCAAAAGTAAATCTTTCAATGATTTATGATTTTGATTTGAGATAAGTATTAATAATCAATAATGAAGAAAAAAAGTATTATAATTACTATTTGAGAAATAGCATTACACCAATAACAAAAATATGATGTAAAGAAACAAAGGTTAAAACAATAAATTAAAAACGTTCGGGCGTACGTTTTTACGCCCAGGACATACGTTTTTATGCTCGGAACTTACGCCTCCAATTTTAGGACTTACACCTTATGGATCTACGTCTTTAATTTACGCTCCAGAGCATTTTTGGTACGTCCCATCTCGAGACTCGCCCTAAGACTCGTCCCAAAAATATTTTTGAAAACACTGAGTACAACCTTAGTAAAGTAAGAAAACTTAACTGGAATATTTGGATTGATCACATTTGTCATTCTCTCTCCATTATCAGTAACAACAGAAACTGGAGCATTGGAGCTCCCATCAACATTCAAAGTTCCATTAGAATCGTAGCTCTCCATGTGAGGTGGAAAGAGAAATAGTAAGTTATTCATCTATTTCAACCGCAGTTCTTTCCAATGTTCGTGTTGGATCCTTTAAAATGTTCTACTTTTAATTTGAAGGATTATACACGTGCTCATCAATATTTTTTAGTAGTACGAGCAACATAGCTTCTTCCTCTCAAAATTTTCAATTAGTTATTATTTAGATCATTTTAAAAGGTTTATACTAATTACTATGGATACATGTACAAATTAAATAATCTGTCCAGAAACTAGTTGTTTAATTGCAAAGCATTATTTGCCTCAATTGTTGCAAATGTTTTCTCAAATAGACACGGTATAAAAATTCTTGAATCGTCTACAAAACAAAAAACTTATAATTCAACCACATAGTAAATGGTATAGAAAATTGTGATATACTTATACACAATTACATAAATGAATCATAAGAAGGGTAGGGATGGAGGAGGATATATAAGTATGAGACTCCACATCCTCACCTACATCATGTGCAGAACGACTTGAATTCAATAAAGCCCTAGAAAATTGCAAGATCACCGGTCAGAAACATCTGAGATATAGATTATAATAATTACAATTATAATAAAACCTCTTGAATAGTATTACAAAGCAATTTTATTCATACATAAGAATCAAATATAAGAGATGAAGCTTTCAGAACCTTTAGAGTCTGAGAAGTAAACCTAATTCATATCCTCTCCACATCCATCCGTTACACACTATTTTATATATTCAAACTAAATATCTAATTTTATAGAAACATAAAGACATAATCTATAACAAAATGTGGTTTCTCATCAAAATCAAAATCTAAAGCCGCAAAACACAACATCAAAAAGATTCAATGTGGGAAGGTTCACACCACGAAAGATTTTGTTTCCACAAAACTCATGTAAAAGTAGAGATCAACACTAACCTCAGTGTGAATCAAGTATTAAAATGCTTCGACTTAATGTAAGTAAATGGAAGAGGAAAATGAAGAGGCTATGAACTATTTGATAGAAGATTCAAGATTGAGATTATAGTATTCAAATTTCAATAATTCTGGATAAGAACAACCTCAAAACAAGATACAATAACCAAACAAAATTACAAAACAAAGTAAAAAAACAAAAGTCAAGATACTGAAGAGTCATTAACACTTTTGTCTTCAGCCTAATAGAATTGTCCTTTCCTTAAATTTCTCATGTTTCGGGGTATGGATATCCAATAATAAAAATTCATGGTGATTTGAAAATTTTCAACAATATAAAAGTTAATGAATTGAAATAACAAATGGTATGGATCTAAGCAAACAAACCCAATTACAAAAAAAAAAAATCCTCACAAAGAGAGTGATTGTTCATTCCTCTTCTAAATATTTTTGAAAACTTAATGTGGACACAGGCGTTGCACGTGTATCCAAAATACTATACATCAAAAAGTATTTATAAGTTATGCATTGAACAATGATTAATAAATTAAAATAACCAATAAGATAGAATTGTACTACATGAGGAGTTGACAGTGTAAAATAAATATGAAAGAGATCAATATCCTTCCCCAAACAAATAATCATATACCAACATAGAAGCTTTTAGCAGTGATACAGAGCCACAAAATCACCGAAAATAAAATGATAAAAAAATAAAGAACCTGGCTGACTGAGTTTGGAATTGTCAAAGCTCTCACAAGTTGGGATTGTTCGAACAAGATTCTACCAAATCCTGGCCAGAGATGTCGTGACGACACTGAAAATACAATCAAATTGAAGTTTTGGCAATGCAGGCTACCTCACACACCACCTCAACAGATCACTAGAAAAGTTGTTACTAGTGTGTGTCCTCCCGACCACCGAAATCTAGATTTCTATTTATCTAGGGAAGGTAATCCTACCTCGGTAGAAGGGGGTAAATCTCAACTCCCAAATACAGCAAATTACCCGATAATTATTTTTCCTAACCTAGCAAATCTGTCATAGCTCTGATACCATGTACCAGAATAGAGAATAACTTGTTTTTTATTCCATTATGTAAGATGCATATATACAAATACAGTGAGCTCTAAATA
This sequence comes from Solanum tacnaense, assembly GCA_029582525.1. Lineage (NCBI taxonomy): Eukaryota > Viridiplantae > Streptophyta > Magnoliopsida > Solanales > Solanaceae > Solanum > Solanum tacnaense. The sequence continues at coordinate 12,937 of JAJOOD010007205.1, read as the reverse complement.
AGGAAACTAAATAAGGAAAGAATCAAAACATATTCTATCATATCCCTACAAATTTGCTGCTATGTACACTATATCCAAAGGTGTCTACATTCATTATGTAACAATCAAATTGATCCCTAATGTATTGGGGTTGGATTACTTTAGTCCATCATACGTATCACGTAACAGAAAGTCCTTAATGCACTGAAAAAATGATTGCTAATGTTTTTTGTTGAAATATTTCAACTAAAATCCATCTGTCTAGCAATACTGCCTAACATAATTGAATAAGTATTCAAAGAAAAAGTGCAGCAAATCAGAACATTTGATATGTGAACAGATCATGCATATTAAAAGTGCCTTCATCATCAACGACGAGTGTCTAAACTGCGCCATACTCCATCACCAAAGTATGATGGGGGTGGGTGGGGTAACGGGAGGTAACTGAGCTGGAGCCTCCCCTGCAGCTTCATAACCGGACATTCCGGTTTGAGAAGTTGGTGCTATCCCAGCATCAGAAGTTGGTGCTATCCCAACATCGAAAATCAAATTGATATCATTGTCTTCGTCCATTGGATGACTGAGTAATGCTTCAAGCTCACTCCCAATTCTAGGGATAGAATGATCGGAAGTTCCACTGCTAGCATGAACATTCACAAAAGCATTTTCACTTGAGAGCTCTCCTCCGACTACTGCTGTCATTAGTCAGCATTGGTTCTTTCTCGATGACGCATGCTCTCAGTGCTAGTGTTCGTCACTCCTTGTGATCCCTCGCAAGCAGATTCAATCATGTCCACAGTGGTTGGAACTTTGGAAGTACCACTGAATTCAACATCCACGCCAGTTATATCAAGAACACTTGGTTTTTCTCTTACTCTTATGTTCGTTTACTTGTTGGCTTCAACGCGCTTGAAATACTTCTGGGCATGGGTAGCCATTTGCATTGAAGTTCTTGTTATAACACATTGCCTAGATATACTTCTCCGGTCACCTTTTCCATACGTATCTAATCCCCGGAGAAATGACCTATAGTAGGAAAGATATAGAAATAAGTTATTATCCAGGAAACAAGATCGCAGGACAACATTTACTTGAAAGTTTTACTCTCTCAAAGCCTTCTGCATGCACTATGTAAAATCATAGACATCACTCCAAAAAAAAAATGACCAGACTCCCAAAAATTGTACAAAAAACCAACCTGTGTTCCTCTTCTGTCCAAGGAGTCCCTCTTCGCCATTCGACATCCACTCTCAAATTTTTGTTGGCATTGCTTCACATTTCCAGATAATTAGGCAATGGAGTGCATCCAGAATTAATGGCATCGATATCTTCTAAGAGTATATTATAGTTATCCTTGATATCATCAACTGATTTTCCAGGAAGTGCTTCTTCCATTTTCCTGAATAGGTTGCTATCGTTGAAGTAGATCACTAGGGTATTCTCAAAGATTTTATCCTGCTCCCTAGTCCAAAAGGAGCTATTGCATGTCTGATCGATGCTCATTATCTGTAAGATCTACAAGGAGGATTCAAAAAATGAATGAGTGTCCATATATATATATATGCAATAAACCGTACATATGACATAACAAACATAAAATAAGATTTTTTGTAAGCAGAAACAATCACACCAAGACATATATTATTTTAAATCAGTTATGGATACTAAGAGAAGTAACGAGTGACCGGTAAAAGGAAAAAACATGAAGATACAACTAGTATACTTCCCATAGAAGCATATTATAATAAGAAAGAAAAGTACCAATAATAAAACTTTTTGTCTCAAGATAAGAAAAAATTATATCACTGAAGTATATATTTTTGTTCTTGTTAGTGGCGCAAAAATAAAATATCTATGGCTCTGTACCACATAACATAACAGGAAAGAAATCCTGCCAATCTGACACATGCATTCAAATGAAATCAATAGGGTATAGGGTTTAGAGTTTCCGGATAAGAACATTATTCTAGAATAGTACCTGAACAACCTCCACTCCTGAAAAAGTAGAAATTTAACAAGACAAATGTAAGCAATATCAAATAGTAAAGTTTCATTTCGCATTCCTTCATAATCTACCCCAAAATCCAAGAGGTAAGTCAATGATTATGATTCTGTCAATACAATCTCTTCGGTATTTCTTGTTACTCTTATACAACTGGAAAGGAAAATAAAAAAGGAAAACCTTATATTCCCTTGTCACGCAATCTAACCAATTAAAACTAGAGAACCACTAAAACTAGAGAACGTGCAATGACAAATTATATCCAAGACAAGAAATCAAAAGGAAAATTATACAAATTCTTATATTTACATTTTGAGAAACACTCAAATCTCTACACATTAACTTTCAACAAAGGAAAGTATTTTAAAGAGGAGTCCCTGGTAAATGTTGACATAATTTTTCTCTTATAAGAAAATAGAAACAAGATGAATATCATGATATTCAAGTACGTGAGTATCACTTTGCATCTCTTCCTTATCTACGTCAAAACCAATATCTAATTAAATTAATCAATTTCTGATCGTCTGCAAATTATTATTAATTTGAATGGATAATTACAGAACCAAGAACAAAAACATATCCCGTGTAATCCCACAAGTGAGGTCTGGGGATGGTACAATGTAGACCTTACCCCTACCTTGTGAAGAACTTAAGATACAATTAGTTCAAACAAAATATAACTGGAGGAGTCTGAGGAAATAATTTCCAGAGGAAAAGAACAATGAACTTATCTTGTATTCAGTTAGTTAATGATCTTATATAGAATTACAGCTTTAATAGAGTCACAACCCCACTAAAGTACTAAACTAAATCCACTAACCTAAATCTCCTAAACCTTAGGAAAAGCTATATGCTACTGTAGAAAATAATAGAACAATCATGTACTAATAAAATATTAAACTAACAATTAAGCTAAAAAACAGTTATACTACAGAATTCGTCAAATTAACCATGCCTAGGTGATTGCAGAAACTCTCCAACTTGTTGACACTAAAACCTTTGGTGAAAAAGCCTGCAATTTGATGTTCTGTTTTGATGTGCTCCAAACCAATCTCTCCTTGCAACACTTTTTCCCGTATAAACTCGTAATGTATCTCCACATGTTTAGTCCTTGCATGGAAAACTGGATTTTCAGCCAAGCAAATTGCTGACTGATTATCATAGTATAGAGGAACTTCATAGCTTACTGGTTGTCTTAGATCCTTCATCAACTGCATAGGCCATGTACTTTCCTGAGCTGCAACTACACTGCCTGATACTCTGCTTGAGTTGTTGACAGCGACACTGTTGCATGCCTTTTGCTGCACCAAGAAATTGCTCCGGCTCCAAGCATAAACACAAAGCTAATAGTTGAATGACGGGTATCATGGTCTCTTCCATAATCAGAGTCATAGTATCCGATCAATTTGCATTCTTTACCTTTCCTATACAACAAACCATAGTCAATTGTACTGTTTACATATCTCAAGATTCGACGAACTCCATCCAAATGAGACTTCTTTGGACTTTGCATGTATAGACTCATCACACCGACTGCGTAACAGATGTCAGGTCTTGTTAAAGTTAAATAAATCAAACTACCCACCTATTGCCGATACATTATTACATCTTCCAAGTCTTTCCCTTCATGAGCACACATCTTAACATTTGGATCCAGCGGTGTTGGGGTTGGTTTGCAATTGAACATCCCAAACTTCTTCAATAGATCTTTGGAGTATTTTTGTTGATGCAAGCAAAGTCCTTCTTCACTATGATCAACCTCCAAGCCAAGAAAATTGTTGAGATTTCTGAGTTCCTTCACCTAGAAGCGTACTGACAAACTCTCCTTTGTCCAGAAAATTTCTTCTTCACAATATCCAGTTAGGATTTGATCATCCACATATACCAGCACAATGGCTAGTTTTCTGCCAACAATTTTCACAAACAGGTTGGAATTTGCCGCTTTTACTGAAAAACCACTATGAGTATGAAATTCAGAAATTTTACCATACTATGCCCTTGGTGCTTGCTTTAATCCATAGAGCACCTTTCAAAGCTTACCCACATATTCATGATAATCGTGACTCTGAAAATCCATTAGTTGACACATGTAAATCTCTCGATCCAACTCTCCGTGCAAGAATGCATTCTTTACATCATTTGCCAAAGGTTCCAATCTTTACTAGCTGCAAGTGCAAGTAAAACCCAGACAATAGTAAATTTTTCCACCGGACTAAACGTTTCATCATAGTCTAGTCCATATTGCTATGAAAAACCCTGAGCTACAAGACGAGCTTTGCGCCTTTCAATTGATTTATTTATGTGATGCTTTATCTTGTAAATCCATTTACAGGAAATAGGTTTGGCATCCCTTGGTTTTGTCACGATCTCCCACATTTGATTCTGTTCTAGTGCAAAATTTCCTCCTCCATAGCTTTAATCCACTTTGGATTCTGGAATGCTTCCTCAAAAATTTCTAGTTCATTTTCATTTTCTTATTCTACAATGGCAGCATTGGCAAACTTAGGATTTTGGTTTCTGATCCCTGTTGACCTTTTGAGTGAAGGTGGTGAATCTGCTCCAATTAGCTCACTTTCTTCACCTGGTTGTTGGTGCATACCAGTTTTCCACGAATTTTAAGTCATGTCTTCATTAACGTTGTCATCATTAACATCACCTTCAGCTCCATCTAGACTCAATTGGCTCTGGGAAGAGTCCAACACATCTTTGAAGACATCTAAATCTTACAACAATTTCTTATTTAAAGACCACGAGGAAGAAAATTCATAAAATATCATATTTCGAGAAGTTTAGCACTTTCCTGTTATTGGATCACAACATCGCCACCCTTTTCGTTAACTGTCATACCCTACAAAGAAACACCTAACAACCTTTTTTTCATTCTTGCTACGTAAATGATTAGGTACAAATACATAGCATACATATTCAAAAACACGAAAATAGCTAAAAGAGGATTTCATGTTCCACAACTTCTCAAAAGGTGAAAGAAAATGAAACCTTTGTTGAGGAAGTCTATTGATTACAAAAGTTGTAGTCTTCATAGCTTTTGTCCAAAATTGGCCCGGGATATTTTTTGCGTGAAGCAGGCTCCTTCTAGGGGTTTATTCATCCTTCCTACTACGCCATTTTGTAGTGGCATATTTGGATATGTCAACTGATTGTGTAATAGACACTTTTCAAGGAATTCAGAAAATTCATGTGAGGTAAATTCCCCACCATTATCAATTCGCAGACAAAGAATTTACTTACCAACTTCTCCTTCAGCAAACATTTTGAATTCTTTGAATTTTGAAAATACCTTAGACTCCTCATTTAAAAAATAAATCCACACGTACCTGGAAAAATCATCAATGAATGTCAACATATATTTCATCCCACCAACAGAGAGTTGCTTGACAGGGCCAAACACATATGAGCGAATTAACTCTAATGGTTCCTTAGCTGTATATTTCAAAACTTGCTACGGAAACTAATGTGCTTTACCATACTGACAACATGTACATATTATATCCGTCCTTACTGGAAGTTTGAGAAGACCCTTCAACATTGACTTTTCCATCATGACTCTAAGTTTAGAGTAGCTAACGTGACTCAACCGCATGTGCCATAAGTCTGTCGTCTCATTCTTCCTTGTCTTGTCTATATATATGGTTTCTGCCGACTTTACATAAATAGAATTTAACCTTTGCCCCTTCATCATTGTCTCTTCTTTAAGCTCAAGATCATGGTATATTCTTACATATTGCGGACCAAATAGAACATAATGACCCGAAGATGTCAACTGAGCTACTGAAAGAAGATTTTTCTTCATACCTGGGACATGATAAACATTTTGAAGCAGCATCAGGTCAGCATAACTATTTGGAGACACAATAGTCTTACCAATTTGAGCTATCGGTAATTTTTGTGTTATCTGTTATCACCAATTCCCTTGTACTCGGACAAATTTTGCAGCTTCTTTTTGTCACCAGTCATATGGTTTGAGCACCCGGAGTCAACAATCCAGTCATTCTCATAGTCAATTTGTTTAGACGTTGTTACTGTAAGAGCTGACTCCTATTGTTCTATAGCAGAGAACACTCAGAATTCCAATCATCTTCACTATTTTCCTTTGGACCGGAGGTGGCAGCAGCATTACTCTCAATAGTCCTCTTTTTTAACCAGCAAAAATTGGCTTCATGTCCCTTCTTCCCACAGTTATGGAATTTCCCTTTAAACCTCTTGTTGTTGACCCAATTGTTCTTCGAACTTCCCCCTAGACGAGAGCTTCCTTCTCCTTGATGACCTTTTGACTTAACATCAGTTCTTTTTTATCCACTGGCGCTATACTGCTTGGGGTTCCCTATGCTTTTGTTGACGTAGAGTGCTTCCTCCTCGACTTTAAGAGAGACTCCGCTCATTTGCTTACCCAAGGCTTCCTGACCTGCTAACAAATTCTCAAATTCTACAAGTGATGGATGATTTTGCCATCCTTGTACAGCAGCAATAAAACTTCTATATTTAGGCTTCAGACCATGGATTATAATCCATTTCATCATCATATCTCCAATTGGATCTTGTGGATCTAACTCTGAAATCTCTCGACATAGCATTTTCACACTATGAAAGTATTGTGCAAATGTAATGGTGCATTGTCCTATCAAGAGTAATTCACTCTCTAAGAGTTGGAGCCTTGTATCATTTTTCTTTGAAAATAGATTAGCATAAATGTATTCCAAGCCTGATTTGGGTTGGTGGCGTCTCATATGTTCTCTAGAACATCCTCTCCGGTCATTGTTTTTAAAGCGAACATAGCCTTGCCTGTTTTTATCTTTCACTTCCACAGAGTGCCGTTTGCATCTTCTGATTCTGGTTGTGTCACCTCGCTACTGTTGGCAACCTCCCATAGATTTTGCCCTTCCATATAAGACATTATGCAAGTTGACCATGTACTGCAATTGTTGTTGTTGAGCTTTTTCATTCAGACGACAGCTTGTAGGTCTGTCATTGTGTCAGCAACAAAAGTCTAAAAAAAACTACAGTAAATGATCTCCCAAGGAAGAACCTGGCTCTGATACCAAATGAAGAACTTAAGATACAATAAGCTCAAATAAAATATAAGTGGAGGAGTCTGGGAAAATAGTTTCCAAAGAATAAGAATAATGGACTTATCTTGTATTCAGTCAGTTAATGATCTTATATACAATTACAATTTTAGTAGAGTCACAAACCCGCTAAACCACTAACTAAGTCCATGTTGGAATGTATGCGTCCACTATCAGTCAACGGACCAGGTCCCTTGACTAAGCAAGAATAGTAATAAATAGTAAACAATGAACATAAGACAACACACCAATTTACGTGGAAACCTCCTTGCTCAAGGGAATAAAACCATGACTTGTTACACAGGATTTTCAACTGTTTCCAGTAATCTCTTCAAGCAAAAGTGAAACACAGATACAACACCAAATGAGATTAAGCTATTAATCTCAAAGCTAAGTAATAACCCTATTATTTAATGAGCCTAAGTTGATACCACACTACCCACTAAGCTATCAACCCTAGATAAGTTAGACTTCAACTTAGAAGATACAACACTACCCAGTAAATCAACTAGCTCCTAGATGACTTAGAATTTGACTAAGCAGATACAACATTGGCCACTAAATCAGTTAACTCTAACCTATTTAGACTTTTAAAAACCGAACAAAAGATCTAAATCCTTTATAGATTAGGAACAAATTTACAATGTAAGCATGGAAGTATAATCCTAAGATAACTAGATAGCTTGCAGCTCTATCAAGTCTTGTTGCTCTTGAGGATAATACTTACTGATAGATGTAGTTTTTGCTTGTATTCTTGAGAATTTTCAAGATGCAAAAAATGAGGTTGTGTTTATTGAAATGAAACATATAAAATGATAGACACAAAGCTTAAACTCAACAAAGACATTGCAGCACTCTATCAGGTCCTTTTGTTGAGTTGAGTAGCTTTCTTCCATGAAGATGACCTTCTATTCAAGCTTATGAATTTCCTGAGAAAATCCAAGTTTTTGTTTGCCAAATCTTGAGTTTGTGTTTTGGAGAACATACTATATCAAAATGGACACAAACCCTTGGGATAAGGCCATTGGCAGAAAGCTTAGTGTTATGAAAATTTGTGCACCAACGATATCAGAGTTGGCAGCCTTTTAACAGTTGTTTTTTCATCCTTTTCTCGTACGCAGACTTTTCGGGACCAGGTCCCTTGCTACATTCTTTGATGCTTGAGTTCTTGGAAAAGACTTTCTAGCATTCTCTCTTCTTGAATGAATAATGTTGTTTGTTTATTGTTGTATATACCAGTTACCAACAAGGGTTTTGACCACTTAAACAAACAACTTCGTTCACCCTTCCTATTGGTGAAGTACGCTACACATCTCACCAACCAACCTGACAAGACAACTATAACAATAGCGTTAAAGCTATGCACCACTTTGAATCTGGATGGAAGTACTCTGCCAAGGACCGGGTTCCTGTATTTGTGAGGATCATCAATACAGTGGAATATAACAGTCCACTAACCTAACTCTCCTAAACTTTGGGGAAAGCTATCTGCTACTCTAGAAAATAATAGAACTACCATGTACTAATAAAATATCAAACTAACAACTACGCTAAAAATAGTTATACTATAGAATTGGTCAAATTAAACTAGGAATGATGTTGTCAACTTTAACTCCTTGGGAGGTAGAGAGGTTGTTTTCGATAGAACTTCGGCTTAAGGAAAAGCCTATCAAAGCAGATAAAACAAGAAAACATTTGTGTAATCCCATAAGTGATGTTTAGGGAGGGTAGAGTCTAGATAGAGCTCACCCCTACTTTGGGAGGTAGAGGGACTAGCTTTACAGAACAAAAAAAAAAAAAAAAACATACATAGTGTAATCTCATAAGTGAGTTCTGTGTAGGATAGATTATACATAGACCTCACCCTAACCTTGGGAGGGAGAGAGTTATTTAGAATAGACACTCTGCTCAATGAAAAGCTGTAACATCTCTATTAAGGATAAGCATGGAAAAGCTGTAACATCTCGCAATTTGAAATAACTAGGAAGAAGTTGAGCATTGGAAATATTCATTTTTGGAAAGAATTAAAAACTTGGAAATTTGTTTAAGTTAGGAAAAGTTGAGTCTTGGTCAACTTCAACCATCCATAAATCCTAGCTCAAGATGAGTTAGGTGTACCTCCAGATATGTTTGGAGAGCTCTTGGAATGATCTTTCCAACCCCACTGAGTTTGCGCGATTCCGAGTTCGTATGAGTAAGTTAGCCCCTTTGGAAGTTGGGCTACTAGATTAAGGAAATGTCCAATCCGGATTTTAAGGGTGTTTTGGTCTTTTCCATGCTCTATTATTTTATTTCGTTTTTGGTGAATTAATTAATGGTCAAAACTGAATTGGTTCAGTTTAGGAAATTGGAGATTTACGCTAGGGTTCTTGGAGAAAGAACGCAAGAGGAGAAAAGAGGAGAAAAAGTAAAGTTAGTCGATTTCGTGGAGAATTGCTTGTGGATTTCGTCGGGGGTGATCCCTACCAGGTATGTGAGGCTTTCATAACATTGGGATCGTTCTCCCATGTGCCAAACATATTTATTTCAACATGGATTCGTCCTAAAAGAGTTTGAAAGTTGATGTTCTTGATACCTATTCTTGTTTTGGATATTTTTCTTGAATTTGGCGGATATGGGGAAGTTTCTGAGATCGTTACGTCGTATTATAGAGTTGTTTCGAGTTAGGTTCTTAGGTACATTTTCTGGGTATCTGTATCTAAAAGGAATTTGAGAAAAAGAACCAAGTTTGGGCGAATTGGGGCTGGAAAACGAAGAAGAAATTTTGTCGGTCAAAATTTGGCAGTGGTGGCGCGTCGCGCAGCTACTTCCCAGTTTTGGGAAAGTTTGTTTTACGTCGCGGAGCCGTCACAGACTGTTCTACCTAAAAAGTTATTTTTGAAACCAAAATTTAAATGCCTTTCCGCATTGTGGGCCCACTTTCACAATTTGATAATTCGACCTTTTCTCATGTTTAGCTATCTAAATTCATTCCTAAACATCATGAAATATTTCCTATCACAAATCTCGATCCTTGGATCTATAAATTCAATTCAAAGAAAGTTATGAGTCAAGTCAAGGGAATTCAAGAGTCAAGTTAAGAGAAGTTCTTAAAGTTTTCCAAAAGTCTTTTGCGAACGTTTTAACTTTGTTTTGAGACTTAAGTTTTCAGTTGAGAAAACAGTAAAGATTGAAGTCATTTCTTCAAAAAGAGTATATCGGGACTTTGTATTCCCAAAGATTAAATGTTTTCACATTTAAACAAGAAAGTAAACTGAGATTTCAAAAAGAGCCTTGGTGCTAGTTTTTCAGTAAAAAGGAAACTTTGATTTCCAAAAGAGCCTATGAGCTAGTTTTTCAGTAAAGAGAAAACTGAGATTTGCAAGAGAGCTTTTAAGCTAAGTATTGAGTAATTATCTCAAACCAAAGAAAGAGTGTGTTTTACAAACACATGAGCTAAGTATATTTTGAGAGTAGTATTGAGCACCGATATGGGGGTGTGAGTTCATATCAACTCAAGTCACCATAAACCATGTAGCCACCATGGGTAGAAAAGGGTCATACTTTTTAGATGATTCATTTTCGCATAGACTAGTGGATCCACTAAGTGAGTTAGGTCCTATACCACGACAAGGTATAGGATAGTCCATGGCAGCGTGAGGTAAAGTGTTGTATCACCACTTAGGCTCATAGTGATGGTTGTCGGTTAGAGAATCTCCCCCAGAAATTATATTATTTTCTTATATGAGCAAAGTTGAGTTTGTTATTGCATTTTCTTTAACGAACTAAGATATTTTCAACTGTTTTATAAGCTTTATATATTGCATGTGTTTTATTGCTTTATATTTGAGTTAAGTTATTTAGAAGTTGAGAAGAGCCATGTAAGTGTTTCGTTCAGAATCTTTTCAAGCCTATATCTTCTTTTAGCATTCTAACTCACATACTCGTACATTCAATGTACTGATGCCAGTTGGCCTTCATTGTATTATGATGCAGACGCATGTAATCATGATCAGCATCCAATGCTTTGTTGATCCAGTGAGCACTCAGAGTAAGTTGTTGAGCCTCATAGCTTTCTGGAGGATCCTTTTATTGCCTTCAGTATGTTAGTTTATTAGAATGTCGTGGGCCTATCCCGACATCCATCTCAGTTGTTTTAGAGGCTTCATAGATGGTCAGTCAGATGTTATTTCATGAGTCTTTACTTTTCCTTTTCAATTAAGTTGAGACTTGAGTTGCCACTTTGGCAGTGAATGTTATTATTATACATTCTAAGTTATATTTTGAGCAGTTCAGTTTACTTGTTTTAAAAGTATTTATCTTGAGTAAAGTTTTCTGCTGGTAAGTAAGCCAGGCCAAGAGTTCACTTGGGGCCAGCAATGGTCTTCGAGTGCCAGCCACGTTCAGGGTGTAGGCTCGGGGCCTGACAAAAGCAAATCAAGAAAAGGAAAGATTTAATGAACCGTGGCAACAAATCAAACCCAAAAAATATCTTAATTTTTCTTAAAATTCATATCTTTATAGGTTAATTTTCATAAAACATAGCTTGTGAAAGACGATTACCGTAAAATGTCGGCACAACTGGGGTAAAACCTGATGATCAGAAGACATAGTCAAAGAAACTTTAGGATGAATCAAACTACATTGATAAGCTTTATCATCTATGTATACAAGTTTCAACCAAAAGGGAAAAACACACATATAGATATATATAATCAAGAGAAAAAAAACTAGAGAATTTGCGCAAAGAGATTAATTTCACACCTACGGTTTGTCGTTACAGCAATTCTAAATCTTCTTGTACTAGTTACTTCACCAAAATATTTATTTAGGGAATTTCATAAAATATTTAAGGAGATAAACATATCAAGATTACTGTATTCTAATTTTTTTTAACAATAAGTGTAATAAAAACAAAAAGTTTTAGATGTACTGAGTTGTGCTACCTAACCTTCCAAAACACAGAAAATTGTTTTGAGGTTTCAGGGGAGATATTGTGTTAAAGGATAAAGTCGAAGATGGAGTGATCGAAGTGATGAAAAGTAAAAGATCCAAAGCTTCCCTTCTTTATTTTTTTCCTTATTTGTAGAGGCCAATTATTTTAATATTTGATGGCCAAGTAGTATAAGATACTCCCTAATTAAGACGACTGTAACGACCTGAGAGCATCCCCTAGTCGTTACCGGCGTATTCGACCTCTCGGAGGTCTTATACAAGCCCTTAGCATTCGTCATAGCATTTATCATAGAAAAATAGCGGAAAATTTAAAACGTTTTTCATAATATAACACAAGACATAAAAATCACCTCATTAAACCTTTAATACAAAAATTGGAGTACTACGTCTCAAGGTGGCCATCTTAAAACATGACTACAACACAAGATGGACACAACCCTTACAATACAAAAAAAACTACTATCTAGTACATAGAACTTAAGGAAACTCTTTAACATAAAGGTCCTCGAATCTTTAAGGACAAAACCGAACTTGAGAATAGTAAGCCAAGATCATCACTTCTAGGAAAGACCCTTTAGTCACCATCACCTACACTTGGTGTAAAAAGATGAAGAAGAATGGTGTTAGTAGAAGAATGCACTAAGTATGATAACCATACAAAACATACTCTTAAAACGACATTTAGTTGGAAACCATGCATCATACCTTTTTAGAGAAACTTCAAAAACATTTAGTACATTAGGCACAATATAAACCACATACATCATCATACACATGGAGCCCATTCGTAATTGCACATAGAGCCACTTATAACATTTTAGGCACATTCAATGCATACAATACATTACCTTCCTCTTTATCTTAACTCCTTTCCTCAAGCAACCCTTAGGGAATACTTGGTGCAATGTATCACCTTAAGGTTACCAAGGGTGAACTT